>WEIT01038121.1:22356-99837 GCA_013389985.1 Dryoscopus gambensis
CCCTGGGCAGCTGTTGTGCTGGGATGTTGAAGCCATGAGAAGATTGTTCTTGTGGTAAAGTTCCATAGCAAGGGCAGAAGAGACTCCTCTCCTTACATGAACTGATGAAAGACAGGTATAGAGTGGTAGACTGACTGAAATGATTCTCAGTTTGTGTCTTTATGTTGGGTAAACTGGGGGAGGTGCTGGAGGGAATAAGGGGGGGTTTATGCTTTTCCTTGTAACTCTCTTTCTAGTTTTAGTTTTAGCAATAAACTTCTTTATATTCTTTGAAGTTTGGTGCCTGCTTTTGCAACTCCTCCCTATTCTTACCTCACAGAAGGGACAAATGTGAACTAAACCTCTACACGAATTGGTGCTTCCGCCCGGTTACGAACTGAACCCGCTACATCCTCTTACATTATAGTCTCCATTTTGAGATGCTTTTCCCCCCCAAGAATGAATTTTCAAGGTGCTGCTGCACTTTTAATTACATTTAAAAGTAATTACTATACAGGGTAGTGCTTAAATTATTAATGGAATGTAAAAAACTGATTATATGGATGAAAAGGACTTCTTCTTGAACTGACTCTTAACTGTGCAGGCCTAAAGTGATTCCAGACTGAGGAAGGTGTCTGAATTTTAATTTTATGTGGTGCTTCTCAGGGCAAAGTTGACTTCCTTTCAGTCTCAAAGATATTTTGCTTTTGGTATTAATATTAATAGAAGCATGGCTTTAGCAATTTAGCACTTTATACATACTGTATAAAATGTCTTTTTGTTTTAATCAAGAACAGAAAATGAATGTTGCTTTCAGGAAAAATTGTTTCTCTGTAAAATTCTGTAAGCAATTTACTGGTCAGCAAAGTTGGGTGCTTTCCCTTTTGGCAATGCATATTCCCACTTATGGAACGATGAATTGATTTCATTTAATAATGAGAATTGGCTTGAGGCAAAGCCAAGCTTAGAGTAAAACAAAGAAGATTCTTACTGGGTTAGAGTTTAAATTGTCCTCTTACCTGCTTTCCATCCTAGCTTTAACACGGCTCCTTTTGCTGCTCTCTTGCTGGTAGGTGTAGGACTGGGGAAACTGGTGTCCAGCCTGTGGAGGTCATGGGACAGAGGAGGGTTGTATGAAGATGCAAATGTTCATCATAAAAGGAACAGAATTTAAAATAATTTGTAGCTGGAAATGCAGAATCCCAAGTACAGCTGTAGATTCTTAAGGTGTTTGTGTGAGATTTTCAGATATTTAGATGAGCAAGGACTTATATTCATGCCTCTGAATTCTAATTAATTGGTGAATAATAGATACTGAAGATTAAACTGTAGCTTCCAGTGCTGCCAAATATTTAGAAGAAATAAAACTTTTCATGATATCTTTTTAGTAAGGAGCTTAAGAGTACAGATGTATTAAGGAATTTATGTGTATGCTTTCTTTTTGATGGAAAATTGAAGACACCCTTTTGGTTTCCCACTGTCAACCACAAACCCCACTGGCATTTCATCATAATGAAGGACAGGCAGTTTAGTGCTTCCTCCCAGCTTCACAATTCTCACTGGGCTTGGCTAATCCAGCAGAAGTATTAATGAGAAGGTTAAAAAACCCCTCTAAAAATTGTCATGTTTATTTATAGATCAAATGAGACCACTGAAATGCAGGGAATCTCTAGAGAAAACTGTTAATACCTGGCTCTAACAGCATGATCCCAATTAGAGTCTTTTATAAATGTACAATTGAAACAACCCCTGCCTTGCCAGTAGAACCTCCCCTGTCAATGGAACCCTCCACTGATTCAAGCACGTTTTTCTTTAATGCAAATGACTTTCCAATGTAGTTATTCAATGAGCAGCATTGCATCAGCAGGTCCCAAAATGGGGTTTGGCAGCTTTTTTTGCAGTATTGTGCAGTTCTCAGGGGCACACACTGTGCATCAGATGTGTCACACTTTCTAAAAGCAATGTAAGAGCAAAGGATAGGCTTTAAGCAATGTTTAGGCGCTAAAGATGCAGCCGACTATACAACAACTTAAAAATAATTTTGGTGAATATTAATTTGGCGAATATTAATTTTTAATGAAAACCTTTTGTAGTTCTGTCTGATCACAGCCAATATTTCTAAGAAGAGAAACAAACATGAAATATCATTTAATGCCAGTTGGTGACTTTTTAATCCATGGAGTGTATGTGCTTTTTGTTTGTGTTGTGCTGCTCCAGAAGGGAATGAATTTCTATATGCTGGCATTGTAATCTAGGACTACACTATCAATGTACTTAAAATCAGTCAGGTATAGAAGTAAGAAAATTCCAACAGTGCCCTCAAATTTTTTAAAAAAGGTTTGCTCAGGCATGTGCTAATTAAACTGTCCATGACTGCATGTAATTACATCATTATGTACACAGTCCTGTTTCTGTAATTTGGATCATTGGAGGGCAAAGTGTCAAAATCTCTGTAATGATGTTTAATTCCATTTTAACATTTCCTAGAGGAATTGCTTTGAGTTTATTTTCAAACCACAAAACTTAGGAAACCCCTTGAAGTTTGTGGGAATTATGCAAGTTACAGCTACTTTTCCAAATTGGTTTGATCATACAATCATTAGTTGCCATACCTTCTGATCTGTCTCTTTGATTCTAAGAAACAGGCAGCATTTAGAGTAACCTAGTTCTTCCAGGTTTTTTCAGTACTTTTAGGAGCCTAAATATGGGTTGAAATTACTTCATTTTAACATGACTACATACTTTCATTCTTTTAGTTTTTAATCACTTTGCAGAACCTTTATGTGTTGGTATGACTTTTTGCAATGAGGTACAGGATAGGAATTGCCATTGGACTTTTCACTGAAATCTATAAAATAATCGAGTGTGGATTTCAGTGTTCATGCTGTGCTCTCATTTGTTCTGTTTTAAAAAATGAGAGGGATATATTTTAAAAAAAGGATGTATCTTGAGAGCTATAAATATACATGTGGGTTTTCCCCCCTCAGTTAAGATTTTTTCACTTAGCAGAAATGTTTTTAAAAGTAATTATATTCCTAGAATAATAATTCAGAAGGTTTGTGATTAATTACTACTATTCTGCCATTAAATCTCAAGATATTTAAAGACACTCTTTCTTAAGAGTTGGATTCATCATATGAAATTAGTAACTGCAAGGTTTTTTAATAGAAGATTTAATCTTGGTGGCTCCTAAGAGTCCGACCATTGAATTCAGTAGGCTTTGACTCAAGATGTAAAATAGGATAAAGAGCTGCACTGAATCTTACTGGACACAAGGTCAAGTCTGGTCTTTCAGTGACCAGCTTTGGTGCTGAAAAGATTTTTGCCTCTTCCTCCCTCATTTTCTCTGTTTCAGCAATAGTGACACTATAATCACAGTCTCCGAAAGCTCCAAGAACTCAGATTAGTTTCTGAAATGACATTGTGGAAGAAGTGGCAGTTTCTCCATGGATGATCGAGTGTGCCTAAAGCAGCAGGAGGGCTAATTAAGCAGAATCTAAGCCTCTGTGTCTCCGTTTCTCCATATACCAGGGCAGAATAATTGTTCCACTTCCCGCCCATGTTTTTAAAAATATACTCATTAAAATGTAACCTTTTTGAGACAGACTCTCCCTTATTATGTGTGAAGCATAATAAGGAGCTATTTTTAGTATAAATTAATAGATAAATTAAAAAATATTTTGGGTTTAAAAAATGAATAAAATTAGTTAATTTCTTAAGCAGACACATGCTTTCTCTGGAAGCCAGAGAGATATTCTGAAATTTGTATACAAAGGTTTTATTTTAAAAAGTGCATAAAATACCAGTTGCAGTTCTCATCGAGAAGAAAAGTTATCTAATACCAGGTAGTTTGATTCCTTCAAGAACACTGGTAGGTCTCCAGAGGTCTGTCTATAACTGGCCTCTTGGGATGTCTGCTTTGTTTTCTGTGTAGTGGACAGGGTGAACATGATGCCCAATTATTAACTAGCACAAGCCAAGAGACTAATCACGTTTGAAAGAAAATCTTGATGCTTTTCCCAGGCTTAATGATAGTATCTGTTTGTTGTATGTTGGCTCCTAGGGACACAACCTGGAAATCAGGAGTGCTATTAAACTAATTATAACACAGATCAAAACATGTTCTTTTCCCAAAAGGATGAGAGTGCGAAATATACACAAATTGCATAAAGTTCCTTTAATAGTGGTGTGTATGAACAGTAAATGCCATTTGTCTCTGCCCTTTCTCTTTATGGAGCTTTGCAAATATAAAGACAAGAACTGAAAGAAAATTACTTTCCCCTACCAGATTTGAAAGGTAGAGACAAACCTACCTATGGTTAGCTTATGAAAAGACAATTTATTGTCTGAGTGCCAGGAAGATGTATTCATTTACCAGAACTCAGCATCTAAGTGGACAAGCGACACTGCTGGACAAACAAGGCTTCCCAGATATCCTTGTAAACATACTGTAAAATGTCCTAGCAACTCGTTAGATGAGAGAGGATGGCAGGTTTCAAATGCCAAGAAATCACTGAAATGCCTATGGGTTACAGGAAGGAAAATGAGATAGCATGGGCTTTTAAAACTTGGAAAGGTTTTGACTGCCAGGCTTGGAATAATCAAAGAATTTATTTCATAGTGAACATACTAGACATACAAGAAGGCAAGAAAGCTTATGAAGACTTTATAAGGAATATTCAGCACAAAATGAGGAGTAGGTAAGCCAAGTATCCCAGGAAAAGAATCATTAGAGGAAAGCCAGCAGTCTAAAGACAAACAATTAGAAATTGGCATACATCCAGCTGCTATAAAGTCACATTATTCTAGGGCAAGAAATATACCACTGTATACTGAAATTACTGTCAGCTTATCTTAAGCAGCAGCTTGTATCCAGGCAGGATGTGGTGTTCTGTTCTGAACTAAACAGAAAACATATCTCATTGGCAGAAGAATCAAAGATAAATTCATGTGCAGAGGTGCTACTCATCAGGAATTATGTATTTCAACAGAAAAATTCTTCAGCATGCTGATACTGTATATACTGGGGGGAGAAAGAGAGAATTTTGGAGTTAGACAAAACACCATACAGCTAATTCAAGAGTGCACTTTGTAAAAATCTTAAAATGCTCTCCGAGAAAAGATCTTGTTTTCAGCAGTATTACCCGACACAGAGTGAGGTCTTGGTGAGCTTTTGGGGGAGCTGTCAGCCAATTTACACTATTTCAAACTGTACCTAATGAAATATGTATTCTTAGTGCTTTCATAGAGAAGTTCATTATTCACTTGAAGAACAAGTTCAACAACATGAAAGCACCTCTGTCCCCCTCTGCTGCTTCCAAAGAGAGCTTCTGGTGTGATGCTTCCAAATATATTTGGCCTTTGACCTCAAAGTAAGATTGACATTGCTCTTCATATTGTCAAGGATCTTCTTGTATGGCTGTGGGGAAGGTGGGAAAAGTTATAAGCATGTGGTTTCAGCTGTGTGTTACGGGTAATAAAGGCTAACATACTGCTCTGGTAGTGTTTTGTAAGCTTTTTCCAGATTTTTCTTATTTAAATTCTTAAAATACAAACATCAATTTATAATATATGGAAGAGTGGGTGAAACAATTGATACGGGAGCTGCCTAGCAGTGATGGTTTAAAAAATGGGACACGGCACTATGAATGGGAGGAGGCTGAAGAGAACATGCTGGTTTACAAACTTCATAAGAGGCATGGCAGGTTTTAAAGTTAAAAGCACATATTTTCCTCTCTTCACTTCATGCTAAATATCCATATCCACAGCCTTTCCTCTAGACTTTGACCTGAATGATGCATATGGCGTTCCTGGAATTTCTCCTTACACAGCATTTCAGAGCATTAATAAATCCACACTATGCATTCCATGTTCCTTCCACCCTCCCCCTTGTCCTTCTGTTTCTGTTCTTTGAAGTAACACCAGTGACAACACTTTTAACAAAGGGTCTAAAATAGAATTGTTCCAGTGGTATATTTTCCCTCTCCCCCACCACCTGCTCCTCTAAAAAGCAGTTGCTTCCCGCAAAGCAGGTCAGGAGCAACAAGCTTGCAGTCAGGTACCAGCATTCCCTGGCTTTGTCAGTCAGTTCTGCAGCCACAGACAGCACATGTTGGAAAAGCGCACGCCACATCACCAAACTGCCTTCCCTCAGGGTCAGCTGCAAGCCACTTTTACATATCTGAGCTTGTTTTCAACTTGTTTTCCATTCTTGTCATGATTATTTCTATTTCACATGATATCCTTACAGGCAATACTTTAATATCTAATAGACAAATGGCCTGTTCTCAGAAATTATTCCTGTATTTAAGAGTGTTTTATTTAAATATGACAATCCTATCATAGTTTTCCCAAAATGACAGCATTACAGAGTCCTTTTTCCCATGTCAACCTTGAAAGCTTTAATTGTAATCTCAGCAGCAGGAAACTTGTTCCAATGCAGTCAATGGAAGAATATCTGTCATTCTGGTAATCACTTTAATAACAGGGGCTTTTTCATTTACAGTAAGTAAAGCCATTATTATTACCAGAAAAATAACACCTCTTATTTGTTGGACACAGCTTGTCATGCTGTGTGAAGTCCAAATGCAACTAATGAAGACTACAAGGAAGACGAGTGCCATCCTACCAAGATAACTCAATCTTGTCTATCTCTTTATAAATACAGAAAACCTAGAACAAGACTGGTATTGCACAGTCAGTCAGGAGTTAGGAAATACCAGAATTAAAATAATTTTTACAGGTTTTTTTTTTCCTGTGTATACACGCCAACTCTAATTATATCATCAAATTATTTCTTGCTTTCAGATCTCTGCATGTTTCAGTACCCAGAAACAGTGGTGGAAGGTTCAGAAACAGCTGTTGAGAGTTTTGCTTCCCTGCTGATTGAGTTTATGGCCCTAGTTTTTATACACTGTACTAAGACTATCTGCAGTATTGTTTGCTTTATAAACTTTCCTGTGACACTTATCACATCTGCCTGTATGTACTTCACAAAAGTAATGAACTTCTTCTCACACTATCTCTGCTGAAAAATGATGTGATGGTTTTTATGCTCATTTGTCTTCATAGGTGGAGAAACAGTTAGCGTAAACATCAGCTAATTTGAGGAACTCAATCGGAGTCATTATTTTTTAGAGCTCTGTTTTATGTAGCCTTGTAACATACAAAGTTCATCTCTTCCTCTATTTGCAGCTGTGAGAAATCAGGACCACACTAAGCTAAGGAATATTCAATAAACAAAAAGCTGAAATAACTTACTTTGCACTACACCATGCAGGGCTTATTTCTGTTGCCCTTTCCTACATGGGGCACAATCCTCCTGTGCCCTTCACTCTAGATGGTCTCTGTCCTCTTCTCTCATGGCACTTGTCTATCTGACCAGATATTTCCTCACTCATTCCTTTTCTAAGTCGTCTGGCTTCTCTGTTTTCCTTTCTTCACCTCTAATTCTCCTGGTCTCTGAGCTCTTAACGGGATGAAGCTTAACTGTTTATATTTGTGTGCTGCAAGGTGTACTCTTACCCCTTAGTTTGGTTCTCCCCCCTGGTCTGGGACACTTTTTAGTGGCAGCAGAAACAAGAAGTTCCTCCAGCCACAAGAGGTATGGTGAGGGTTATGTACAAGCAGTTGCATTGCACGAGAGATGTGTGAGCAAAAGAAACGTGTGGATGACTTTTAAGAGCAGAGCTGGTCCTTTCATTTAGCACTAAGGGCTGTGAAAGCATCAACCCACAACAGAGGGAGGCTGTGTGGAGGTGTAGTTATTTGACTGAGGGTGTTGGAATGATCATCTCCAGCTGGCTTTATTGCACACCCAAATGGAGAGGGATTTTTGACAAAGATGCTCAGTGAGCTCCTTCTTCCCACTGCTCATGCCTGAAGTACAGGAGGGTAATCAAGGAAAAGGTTACCAAACCTTTATAATAGGTAAAAGAAAGTTATTCACCATAAAGCTCACTGAACAAAATAGCCCCAAAGATTGGTTAAATGCCATCTGCTTGGAAACAGTGGTGTTAGGCATTCAAAGAGGTTTTAGCTGGATTATGATATGCATACAGAAGTGCAGCACATTTTTAACAGCTCTTTGCTGAAAAGCAAATATTCCAATGCTTTTTAAAATCTTTTTTTTTTTGCAGTGAGGTTGGTGGGCAGTGCCAGTTCCTTTGGGTTTGAGACTGGAAAGGTCTGGATCCATTAATTCAGGGACTACTGTATAAAGAATGCCTGCACTTCCAGTGAAGTATCAGGACTGTAAAGTTAAATATTTTATTATAGTGTAAAATTCAGAAATTGGTAGTTTGAGGAACATGACCGAGTTGAGCATTTTAATATAGGCTTAGTGTCATAACCATTAATTTGTTAAAAAGTGATAGATCTTTGTAAGCACAGTTCTGCTGGATGTGTTGTGTAGTACTGTAATTGTACATGCTTCTTTAGAATTGGGATGTGAATCATATTTACCTGTAGAATAAAGTAATTCAATTAGTGAATGTATACAAATAGTCCATTTTGCAAAACAGTCTATACATCAATAAAGCTTGGATTTAACCTCTGTGTTGCAGAAAGCACATTCTAGTTTGTCCGTTCATTATGGACAGTAAATCAATCTTCAGCAAAATCTGCTCAGGATTTTTATTCCTTAGTAAATTTCTGCAGTCACTGTGAAATTGAACACCAGCATGGGCAGAGCAGGCAGCCACAGTCACCTGGCAGGGCTTCTGCCAACTTCCTCTGTAGCCCTTTGTGAGCTTCACTGCAAGCTTTTGTGTTCATGTGTGTATGTCTGTGGAAAGGAGGGAGAAGATTTCATGAGAGTCTGTGTGTATGTGCATGTAAATTTTCAAAACACCGTACAGAAAATTGGCAGCATTATTTTGATGGGGGAGAAGTTTCTGGAAAAATAGCAGTATGGTGCTTGGTTTCTAGGATGCACTTCCAAGACCTTGGATTATACCACTTAGGGTTTTGGTGCTTGGTGTTTTCCATTTCTAAATGATGGTTAGTTCTAATACACTTGTTGCTTTGCATATTAGTTACTTAACTCCTCCTGATATATGGAAAATCTGAAAGTTTTATTTTATTTTCTGATTCCATAATTGTAGAAAACAAATCATATTGGACATTTAAAAAGTAAGACACTATTTAAAATAAGTTTAAAGTAAAATTGCTAATCCTCAGAATCATGAAAGTACCTGGTCTTGTTACAGGATGATACTGTGTAGGTGAGATGTAAAGTTCGTGGCTTTGGGAATGATGGGAAGAAATTGACAGTCAACCCCAAAGTTCTGCACTTCCCTCTGTCCTTTTCTCAGTGTTGCCTGTTTTTAAAGTGACTGGCCAGAAGGCTCTTCCAGGGACCATTTTGTTAGATTGTAACCAGGAGATTGCTGTCTGTATTGTATTTATTTGGTAAGAAAAATGGAGCATTAATCAAATATTTTTTGCAATTGACTGGTGTCCATAGTGGGAATACTGAAGAAATAAGTGGGTTTGGGAAGAAATTTAGATGATAAATTAGCTGAATGCTCATTTTGTGTCCTCTAGCTCTGTTCCAATCACTGTTCTAAGTGATTCTGTGTGCTTTTCTTAAATCTTAAATGAGGTAGGATTGGTTTTACTCTCTGCAGATATGATTGTCTTTGAGAAGAGCATCTGCATTTATTTCTTGCAAATTGCTAGTCACAAACTTTATCTGCCACTCTAGTTCTGCATACAAAAAATTTGGGTTTTCTTCCTATAAAAACACAATGAACATGAAGGAACTTTTCGAGCTGTATTGTACAAAGAAACAGATCTTTGCAAGGTTTAAACAGGACAAGTTAAATAAAATTACTTTGTCATGAGGAATTTTGAAACAGTCTTAATTGTATTTGCAAAAAAATGTTGGAAGCTTTTTGAAGTCCTCATGTTTTAAGTGCCCAAAATGCTGAACTGCCACATATAAACACTTTACTTCTAGAAACAGCCAGTTATTAAATTTGCCTTCATTTGAACAAATGAATAGATGCAAGACAGAAATTAGTTTTCTACTTCTAGAACTTGATTTATCTTCAGAAGATATGTGCTGTAAAAATTTCCTTCTATGTGTTTTTGGAGTTAGAGCTTCTCAGTGTATGTAAATATGTATGTTTTTCTCATTACTTGTTTTTCAGTGTATGAATATACATATTTATAAGCTCTTGTAGCTCTCAACTTTTTCAATAATGGCAGAAAAAACATTGCTAGTAAGTAAATCTATATAAAGCAATGTTTTGCTTCTTTTGCTTTAATAAGATTGTGTATGCTCTTATAGAAAATCCCTACAGGATAAGTTTGGAGCTTTGTGTATCTGCAAGCACTGCAGAGCATTTTAGGGAATAGCTCTACAAGACCTCTGCAAGAGGAACCCAAGTCCCCTCCTTGGACTGAGTACAATTATGATTAAGCTGAAATCCTGCTTAGGTAAAGGCTGTAATTATTTTAGCACCTTTGTTTCCTTCCGGAGCTGTTTTCTTTGGCTGAACGCACTGAAGTAATCATTTAAGGAGAGAGAAGGACTAAGTTCTTGCTCTGTGGAGGATTCCTGGAGCAGCAGTCTGCCTCCAGAGAATGCAGCAGAGCAGCATGAACTGTAAGACTGACAGGACTCCACTAGCCAAGTGGTCTGTGAAACATCTCCAGGGAGTAAAAAGAGGCAAGTGAATGTGGATTTCTAGGCTTATAGAAGGGTATTTTAAGTTCTGAACTGTACCGTTAAAAGGGAACTGGCTCTACCTTCAACTTTTTGGAAGCAGGTTCTTGTTTTCTCTTTGCCTTTCTTATAGATACCCACAATAAATATTTGATGTCAGATTGAATTAACCATGTTGTGCTGAACTGAGAAAACGTGCCATTTCATTGCAGTCTGATGGGGAAAAACAAGATAAATAATGGAATAACTTAATCAAAAGCAGTTTGGGGTTCTTTAGTGTGTTGTTTGCTTGGTGGTTTGTTTGGGGTTTTTTGTTTTTGTTTGTTTGTTTGTTTTTACTTTCTAGTTTCAATGTTCAGCCAGAAAACCAGTTATTGACACGATTACTCTTGTTGAGTCATGAACTGATTTGTGACCAAGCTCACTTGCAAAGAATCCATTCATGGTGCAGCACTGCACAGCAACCTCCTGTGGGTTGCTTGTGCCATGGGAGTGGGAGAGAGGCAGGCTGCACAGAGCTCGTGGGTTAACATGGTGCTGGTGTACTTTGGGATGGGAAACATGCAATCTTACCTTTTAAATTTATTTTCCAAATAATCCTAACCTGTGCACTCTTATTCAGACCTGTGAGCTGCAATACTGAAATCCAAGATGGTTTTTCAGAAGTGGTGCCCAACTATTTTTTCAGTGCTGTGTACCAGACAGTATGCAAGCCATTAAAAAAAAAAAAAAGGATGAAACTTGTATATTTTGTATATTGACCATAATAAAATCTGTTGCTATCAGGAAAAAGAAAGGAAAACATAATTACTGCAATGTATGAGGATGTGCAGTCACTGAGTGTACTTCAAAAACATTCTCTAGATCTTCATTTATCATCATTAGAATGCATTTCCAAAAGAGTGAATTTACCTTTATCAAGTTGTGAAAGGCATATGCCTTCATGCATCCTTACCCATGTAAATTAAAATGTTTTACTTTGATATTTTTGATAAATGCACATGTGCATTAGTCTTCATAAAAGTCTAAGTAACAAAATATGGATGCGGTTTTTTAAACTAAAAATAAAATAAGCAAAATTGAAAGTTTTATATAAAAAGAATAGGGCCAAAGGAAGAAAATCAAATATTGGACATGGAACATTAAATACAGAATAACAGTTTATTCTATGCACTAGAGCTCAGCAGTAGGAAATTATGCATTATAGCTTTTAAATAATTGGCACAGTTTAAGACTATATTTTTGGTAAAATCAGAATCCAAAGTCCCAGCAGGTATAAATAACTGTGCTTCCATTTATGTTGAGATATTTTTGTCATCTGTCAAAATGGCTATGGAAGAGGAGAGCTGGTCACAAGTAGAATGTTTTCCAATGCAAGGCTGGATGTGTTGGAGATAATCTCCAGAGCTGTGCAGCATCTGATGTGTGGCTGCAGACTGGAATTGTTTAACCTACCAGTTTACCCTAAAATCTATCACAATATAGAAATGTGTCTACCAGAATTGAAAACTCTTTCCTCATATTCTGTATGTTAAGTTTGGTGTTGAGCAGCAGAAGGTGTTTGTGGTTTGCATGTCAGTCTCTTGTGGGCCTGGCAAGAAGCCACATGCAAGCTGGTGCATCCTGAGCCTCAACAGAAGTGATAAACAATCAAAATAAACCAAAAATGCCTCTGTCTGCACAAGCAGCTTCTTCATGCAGAAGGCAACTGATAAGTGGTGACATTTCTCCTCATCGTGTTTTTGCAGCAGCACTGTTGGTTATAACCAGGCACACAAGCTGGGATAGGTATCGAGTACATTCCTTGTTTTCATGTCCTGGGGATGCCTGTGGGCAAAAGAGAATATTTTCTATATTTGAGTTTGATTGCTCTTTTGCTGCTTTGGGAATATGAATTGCAACTGAAAAATGAGGAAGCTGTTAAGATGAGCAGGTACATCTTTGAAAAAGTGCTGAAAGTTTAAAGTGAGCAGGCTGGGTTCTATGAATTAGCTGATAATTTTGGTTGTCTTTTGTGGGTAAAAGCAATGAGGTAACCATATTCTCCTGGGGTTATTTCATGCCTTTGTAACTAGTTTTCCTTTTTTTATCTTCCCAGACAGCTTTGCTGTCAGTCTGTGACTTTTCTAACTTTATGATCCATTCAGTAAAATCTTTATTTTCCCTGACAGATTTTGATTCCATTTAGAACTTAGCTATCTTCTATAGAAAGGAGAAATACCCTTTGTTTTCTGTAACAAATGTGCATATAACAAATTGTATGCTTATTTATCTTGTCCTGAAACACTCAGGTGTTCCAGTGATGTTTAGAGGCAGGTTGTGCCTGGTCTGCAGTAGGTTACTTCTTACTGCTGCTTCTGCCTCATGGAGCAGTTCTATTTCATTACCTGTTTTCAGTGTTGAGACCAGGTTTTGGTTGTTTTTTGGTTTTGTTATTTTTTTTTAATAGCTTCTTTGTTTGCCGCTTCCTATTCATAGCCAGGTTTATACTTTGGGTATTTTCTGTGCCTGATATGCACATGATTTTCACTCAGGTGAAATAAAAATATTTGATTTTCCTTAGCTTCCAATTCCTTTCCTGTTGGCCCCTCTGAAACCCAAGCTTTGAAGAAATGATGTGAAGGATACACAGTTCCAGTGGCATCTGGGTCTTTTCAAAGATTGAGACTGATGCCAGGGAGCAGCAGGTCACCTTCTTCACTTCTCATTTTTGTTCCTTTTTTTTCCCCTCCCTCAGCAATGTTTGCAACCCATTTTACTCTATTTTTCTACCACTTTTTCTTTGTTTTGTTTCCTGTAAGGCTAAACCAGCCCGTCCCATAGGTTACATAAGAGCTTCAGAGTTCCCATCACATTGCAAAGCTGCTGTGAGATGAACTGTGAAAAGCTTCCAGCATTCCCCTGGCTGCCAAAATGAGTTAGATAGCTCTGATACTCCGTAAATGATGACTTTCAAAATTTTGAAAGGAAATGAGGGCTCTTTTTCTGAAAATTAAAAAAAAATTGGTGACATGAAACTGTATTTCAGACCATCCTTGTAATTTTTTTCTTGCTTTATAAATATATGTATTTATTAATGTACTGTGTTTTCTTTCTACTAGTTCTGTCTTCCAACTAAATCAGCATGGTCCTTATTAGTCTTTACTTTCTTTGAAAGCAACATCTATATTCTACTTTTTGCCATTTTCTCTTTGTTGTGTCACATCTACAAGTGCATAAACTTGTCATGCTCCCTAATCAAAAGCAAATTTTAAAACCTTTTCATTTAGTGGAATATATAAATTTCTTTTTCTCTCTTTTTTAAAATTCAAAATATGTCTATTACAGGTAATGTGGAAAAATGAAATGCAGGATTAAAAGACAAGTTTTCTGGCACAACCAATTCTTGCTTGTGTCTGATATGGATTCAAGTTAAATATTGTCCATAAAATTGCTGCCTCATGTTTCTCTTACAGAGGCATAATAATGATGAAAAAGAGCTTTCTCTAGTTCTGTATTACCACTATGGGCTGTTTTGCATCTGTGTATTTATAGAGACGTACATGATGTGCAACAATTAATATTTTCATGAACATGAGGACAAAAAGATGGGTTTGCCATGATTCGGAATCAGGGATAATGACTGGCTGCTCGGCAGCTTCTTTTAAAGAAGCGAATGGAGAAGACAAGGACTGCTGATCCCTTGGTCAGGCTGGCTCCCGCAGGTGTCTGAATGGGAATCTGGTGGTAGGATGTGAAATAAAGATAACATTTAGACTGATGACATGATAATTTCACTTCTTCCACTAGAGCTTGAAATTGCATCTTTTTATGTTTCTATGATCCATTATTTCTGAAAGGAACACATGTCTCGGAGCATCCTGCGCTGTCACAAAGATTTTGCTGGAGGTGTGAAATGAATCTGTGCAATGTCTGTGTTTACAGACAATCTATGAAATAGCTCTTCCCTTTACTGACTGTGAGCTGCAAGCATGGGAAAAAGTGTTCAGGTTTTGAAGGGACAGCAAATGTTGCATAATTGAGATTGCTAATATTACACTATAGTAATAATAATAATGTAATTTAAAATCATGATTCTACATCTTGATGTGATACAAGAAAGGGAGAATTAGAATTATGCTGGAGTAAAGACATTGCCTGTAAGGGAAGAGAATGATAACAAGTACAGTGCTGATATAGCTGATGGACAGAAGCAATTTCAGAGTTCTTAGTAAATATGTGGGTATATAATATACTATGGAAAGGGGGAAAAAAGAAATATTAAGCTGAAAATGATAGTCTGAAGAAAAGAAAAATATTTTAATGACTTTAATATTGGCTGCTGTTAGGAAGTCTAGAAGAAATATAAATACATATGTCTTTATGATAGTAGTGTGATTTATTTTGTTTCCTGTGTTATATCCTTGCATATACAGTTGTTCCAGAAAAAAGTGGAAAAAAATACCAAATACAAGTAATGATTTTGAATTTATAGAAGAAATTAATTTTGTTTAACTGTTTTCAGTTTGGCTGGTTTAAAAAATGTATAATTTCAGAAAATTAGAAAACTGATTTCTTTAATACAGCAAAATTAAGTATGACTGTAGCCACTTAATTCTTTTATCCTTCCTTATATTCTATTTTAACCAGTCATTTCATGGCCTGAAAAAGGCGTGAAGAAAGGAAGAACAGACAGTCCTGATTGTAGCTGGGTTGATTCCAGTGGTATCAAGGGGATGGAATACATAAAAGGAGTAAGAAGAGATAAAAATGATTGGATATGACATTTAGGAGACTAAAGAAATACTAGAATAATCATAAGCAATGTAATGGTTGCAAGAAGTGAAGTCTTTCATTAGATCAGCTTATATTGCTGGGAAAAGAAAAACGTATTTTGAGACAAACTAACGTTTTCAGCTCTTTAGTTGTGGTCCGCTTACTCTCGCTATGTCCTGATACTTTGTATGCCCTTCTCCTTTATTTTTTGCACAGTATCATTCAACTTTTAGTGTTGTTCAGAACTCTTCTTCAGTTTCAGGCTTAGGAAATATGGTGGCTGGCTGGAATAAATACCTGATTTGGTAGATGTTTATTTCTTTTTCACCAATTTTGCATGCGTTGTCTTAAAGTTCACATGGGCAGTTTGAGAAATTTCTTTTCAAATGCAGAAGATTTCTTCTATCATTAGAATGAGACAAGAAGTTTTGTCTTTAGAAGTTTTGTGGCCCACTAACCCTAAATGATACCAATAATAGAGTTCTAAACCTCTCCTCTCCTAGGTACACTTGTATAAAATGCTGCTGGAACATTGTACCTTCAGTCTTATTTAGGCTGTGGCTTCAGTGATTTTAGTGCGCAGTGTCTCACTGTTTGTAAAAAATACAACTATGGTAGACTTGCCATTACGTGAAATTATGCTTGTGGTACCCAGACACTTTTGCATTTTGGATCTGCTCAAAATCCCTTTGCAGTTTGAAAGGATGCAGGTACAGGCATTTGTGCAGAATGCAAGGAGGTGCATGCACTTGTTATGTGGGTGAGATGCACTTAAGATGCTCCCATTAAACATTTGCATTGTACAGTATAAGAAAGTTTTGGATATAAATCTCTAGCAAATAACATTAGTGGATCTTAGTGTACAACTGTCCCTGCAGGGCAGTGGAGGTGCCCTGGCATAGAGGCAGCTGGGGAAGAGCAATGTGTGCTGCTGATACTCCTGAATCTGTGCCCTGAGGCACAAATACCACACAAAAGATGTGGAACGCCTCATCTCATGCCCATCAGCTTGGGTGCTTATAAGATGGAGAGCAATCTGTGGGGCATCTCTCATGATCAGATATCCAGACTACTTAGCAGAAATCATTGCTTGTTCGGAATTGGTGTCCCAGAAAATGTAGTAACCACCAGAATCGCTTAGCTGATGGACTATGGGGGTGTCTTGGTTTGACGCATAGTTAGGTGCAAAGCACACAGAATCTAATTATTTGCATAAGGGAAAAATAAGGGTTATTGAGGAAAACACGAAAGACTGCAAGCCAAAACAGGCCCACACTTAAGCAGTTACAATCTAAAGAAAGTTTATTACTAACAGAACTAAAAGTAAGAAGAAATAATAAGAAATTAAAGCAAACTCCCAGAACAACCCCCTCTCTTCCAGTACCCCCTCTTTCCAACCAACCCATCCAAGGGAAAACAAAACATGGGATTTCATCAGTGTTGCATTTCTTAAGAGTCTTTTTTATGCTTAATGAAAAGAGTTTCTTTTGCTGTGCCGCGGGATTCTTCACAACCCAGCAGTCCGCCCGCAAAAACAATCTGCTGAAGTGAAAAAACATCTCTCCCACAAAATCTTAGAGTCTTCTCACACTGCCACTCAAGGGCCGTAACATAGGGTTTAGTCTTTTAAGGATGAGTTATTCTAGCCTGAAAACAAAGGCTCTCTTCTTCAAAATCTCTAAAAGCCTCTCACAATTTCTATATAACCTGGTATAGTCTTCACAGGCAGCGTGTGGATTTTCCATCCCCCCACGTACTTATATGTATTATAGAGAAAACAGTCTGTAATATTACAGTCCTCACCACTGCTTGCAAGGAGAATTTTAAGCTCTGGTGCTGGAAGTACCTCCGCCCTCTTCTCCCGCCACTATTTTGGCTTCATCCCTAGTGACTTTACTTTTCCTTTCTTTATGACCTAGGAGGCTCCATGTTCTTCTCCCTCACATGACTTACTTCTCTTTTCTTTCTTGCTGACTTGGAAGAAAAGGTGGCCTTGATGGCTGTGTATGGTGTTCTTTTTGGTTCGGGGTGAGCTGCGCTGGCTGCAGGGAGGCTCCAGGTGCAGGGGGTTGCGGCATCTTCAGATCTATTGTGGCTGCACGGTTTCGGCTGCGCTCTTCTTTAAGGCTGATCCTGGCTGCATGTGGAGCCGGGATGGCTTTCCCCGGTGGCTTTTTGCTTGCGCTGCTGTGCTGGGGGAGGAAGGGCGCCCGGCCTGGAATGGGACAGGGCTTGGAGGCCCCGAGACCTCCTCCCCACCTCCGGGCAGGAGAGCTGGAACAAAAGCAAATCCCATGCCTGCGCGACCTTTAAGTATGCAAATCACAGAAGTGGCATTGGGTTAGCGACTTGTCCATCAACTGAGTTTCAGCCTACCACAGGGGGTTATTGGTAGCAAAGTGTAACATAAGATTGTTTTTAGATCTAGAACAGTACTAAAACTGGTATGAAAACTGTTGGTCTAAATAGTGAGAGGGTCAAGTTTACCTTGCTTACAGCAGAATTTATATTATGTATCTCTCTTGCACTCAGCACTGGGAAACACCACTTCTATTGATTTATGTTAGGAAAATCCTGCTTGCCAAAGCACAGAATTTTGAATTTGAAATCAGAACAGTTTTTTGTTTGACTGCCATGACATCTGTTTCAGCTGCTTCAGTGCACATGGCTCTAGTTTATTGCACATTCTCTGGAAACGGTTTTAAATTGCAGGGCAGGTGTGAATTTTGAGCATTTTAAGTCCTGTTGTAAGGCTTTCCCTGCACACATCTGACACTATAAAATAGGTCATATACAGGTGCCACTGGTACTTTGCATAAAAGGTTTAGACCCTTGTTTTCTGGAAGGCATTTTTTGGTGATGCTTCACTAAGACCTTATGAGAGGAGACAAACATGTAAATGAAGTTAACTTTCAGACCTCTGGGATCTGTTACAGCACGAGTTACTTTCAACAGATAATTAGCTGGGGCTGTTAATCAAGTTTAACAGGTGTTGAGTAATGAATCGAGACGGGGCATCTGCTGTGACCCACCTCTCACTCTAATCTGGTTAGGGAACCTAATGCCAGTTGGAGCCCAGAATGCTTTGTAGTGACATCCAGCATTGCATTTTCCTGATGCTTCCATCAGTCTTTTGACATCGAAGAATGGTGACTTTGCAACAGGAATACATAAGGAATCAGTCCAAAATTCCTGAAGTAGACGCTATTAATGAATAGATTCATTTTCTTTACTTTGAAAGCATTGCTCTGCTGAAGTCAAATGAGCAGTTGAACTTTTGTCCATGTTTATATCTGTTTGCCTTCAAAAATGTAATGAAATCCATTTTAGAGTGCTGCTTAACTAGAATCATGTAGAGCACTGTTGTGAAAGTGGTAGGAAATTACAGTTTCAGCATGTCATTTCCAAGACCTCTTTGCAATAAGAACTTTCCAACTTCCTATTATGTATTATCTTAAATGATTTTGCATATTTAAGAGATCCAGGTCTCGCAATCCATTGCCATGGAGTAGCAACTTCAATATTTTGACTTTTCTATAAACTCCTGTCTTGACCATTAAGCTGCCTGTTTTTCCCAGCATTCTGTCCACAAAGTGGGCAGGGTCAGCTTGGAGTGTGAGGTGACATTTGGAGCTGGCTGACAGGATTGATTGTTAGAGCAGCCTTGGGGCTCACTTTGGGTAAATCAAATTGTTCAGGGAAGGGGAATCCAGTGCTCTGAGTATGTTCTCTGTGCGTTGTGTCTGAATACAGAGTAATTTCCCATGTTTACATATATTTTTTTAATATCATCTTGCTTCAATTTATTTGCTGTACCCTTTACATCTCCTTCCAACTTTTGCCCAAAAGGAAAAAGTAACCCAAACTTTAAGTTCTTTCCTCTTACTAGATTAATCACAGATTCTTCAAGTAGAAATTAAGGCTGAGTCATGTTGTGAATATTGCAGTTCTCTGATTCTAACCAAGTCTGAGGCTTTTAGATATGTTTTGCCATTAAATGGCAAAACCTCTGTGATATTGTTACTGTGGCTATTTTGCTCCAGAGCTCTTTTATAATCTACTTTACTTGTGCTGGTCATTCTGTATCTCTGTGATCAAATTCATACCAATGTTTCCAGCTATTCACTTTTTCAGCACAGCATGGACTTGTGTATCCAATAATAATTTGCATAATGCATAGAATGTGTGTTTATTGCAAGTGAATAATTCAAAGTTGTAACCAACGTTCCTGCTAGAAGAAACAGCAACATTTCTACTGTTGGCAGTGTTTGACACGTGTCTTTTGATTGGTGTGAGAGATTATGGTGGTCTCATTTACATAGTACTTAAAGTCTGAGATTTTGATTATAGATCCCTGAAATGATCACAGGAATTAGAAAACCCTCTGCAATATTTCCTTACACGAAAAATGAAATGGTGATCCAGTGGATTTGGCAGGCTGTTTCCAATGAGCTCTGGAGATTTAGGTTATCACCCAGGAAGCAAGGAAAAGCTCAGTAGAATTGATGTATGTATTAGTTTGGCGCAGCCTGGTTTTGGGTAGCGGGGGGGTGCAAAGATGGCTCCTGTGAGAAGCTGCTGGGAGCTTCCCACCATGTCCGGCAGTGCCAGTGGCTGATGGCTCTGAAGATGGACATGCTGCTGGCCAGAACTGGGCCAATGAGAGAGGCTGGTAACGCCTCTGTGATGACATATTTAAGAAGAAAATCAAAACAAAGTCATGGGTTTATGCTGCTAGACAGAGAAGAGGAGGAGGTGAGAATATCTGAGGGACAACAACAACATGGTGACACCAAGGTCAGTGGAGAAGGTGGGAGAGGAGGTGCTCCAGGGGCCGGAGCCAAGCTTCCTCTCCAGGCTGTGGTGAAGACCATGGTGAAGCAGCTGTGCCCCTGCAGCCCCTGGGGATCCACGGGGGATACAGAGATCCACCCGCAGCCCGTGGGGAAGGTGCCCACGCTGGAGCAGGTGGATGCCTGGAGGATCCAGTGGGAGACCCGGTGGAGAGAGGGGGCCCTGCTTCCAGGCTGGAGCAGCCTGGCCTTGGAGGACTGCACCCTGTNGGGGTCACAGGGGAAAACTCTTCTCCCGGAGCAGTGGAAGAAAATCCTGGTGATGGACTGACCAAAACCCCCCTGCCCTGCGTCCCTGTGTTGTCGGTGGGAAGGAGGGAGGGCCTGGGGTGGGAGAAGGTGTTTTAAGGGCTTATTTTACTTCTCATTACCCTCCTCTGATTCTGTTCGTAATAAATTTCACTTAGCAACCAAGGCTGAGCCTGTTTTGCCCTTGAAATATTTCTCCCGCTCTCCTTATCTCACTCATGAAGCCTCCGTTAACCCTTTCCTCTTTTCCATCCTTTTGCCCAGCTGTGGTAGGGGAGGGTGAGCGAGTGACTCTTGTGGGTGGCTGGCATTGGGCCAGTGTCAAACCATGACAATGTAATACAAAGCAAAAAGTCAGGTGAGAAACAAGCCCAGAATAACTACATGGGAATTCAGAATGAGGGAGATGAAGATATCATACAGCTACAGAGAGAGCAGGAGGAAAATTGAATACAATCAGAAGTTGTGCTAGGAAGAGAAGGAGGACCACATAGATGGCGGCTTTTGGGCAAACAGAGTCTGGAGAAAATTAGGAGAGGAATATGGACAAGTTGGTTACCTGCGGATGGGGAGAAAGCATCCCTAATGTAGTAATATGTCGCTGTTGTAGTAGGGACGGGTCAGGAATGCGACATAAAAACTCCAGGTTTGGAAGTCAAAAGGCATTTTATTATGATAAACGCTCTTTTTATAGGCAGGTCAGCACAAGTGACACATGATTATTGGTTCTTTGATCAACACCCCTCGACACCATTGGTTAACTGACACCCATTTCAAAACATTTTACAAGTCAGTAACACGAAAACACCAGGTGCAAGATAGTTGCAAGATAGTTTAGCATTCTTTTACTGAAACTTCTCATGGATCCCCGCTCAGTGTGTGAGAAAGTTTTAATTTTCCACAAACATGGTCTGGAAGCTGGAAAATTCCTCTTTGCCCGAGCTGTCAGTGTCCACAGTAATGGAGGACCAGAATCAGAGCCAGGAGAGAGAACCTGTGGCTTGCTGCTCTATTTTCAGGAACGTGTCTATAATGTCTGATGTAATTTTTCTTCTGAAAGGTTGTCAATATGGAGTTGTGCTTGGCTGTTTTATCAGACATATCTTTTTATATGTTTTTTTTAATTTAGGATATATCGTTTTTCCTGATGGGAGCCATACCTGTTTATTATGTGCATTAAAAGGTATGGTAAAATTCCTTGGGGAAGCTCTTAATATATATTCAAAGTAACCATAATCCAAAGTAGCTATATTTCAAACATGGATATTTGATATTTCTTTTCCCCTATCCTCAGAATTATGAAAAGTGATTAGACCCTATTAAGGACTTACCAATTTCATTTTAAAAATTCTCATTTGTAGTGCTGTGATCCTTAAGACCCTGTGGGAAATTGCATGGAGTCTCATGACAAGTGTGATATTAAATTGTGCCATTATTGCAAGTAACAATTTATAGAGCTGCTGGATGTGTTTTTCTCTTAGCCATCCTGAGACCTTGTTCATCTCTTCTGCATTGCCCTGTGTAACCTTAGGGAGGATTATGGTTCTGCTTAACTGTTTGCCATGTTAAGCTGTCTGGATAACGATGCCTTCCTTTGATTGTAGTAGTAGGACACCTTTAACTTTTAGAAAGAGCAAAATTAAATTTTAGCACTTCAGCTCTCCTCTAGATAAAAAAAGGAGTAGGTGTCAAAACTTGGGATCTCCTCCTTGATGTTATTTTTACCAACATATATAGTAGTGGCTCTCTGGACTCCTTTCCTGCATTCAGAATTAACCTGTCTGCTCCTCTGAGCCCTTAACCTTTGCTCCAATAGATAAATCACTTCCTGGAAATGTCTGAAAACTGTTTAAATGTTTTTTTTTCCCCTCAGCAATGTCTTTTCTACAAATGTTTTTGTTAAGTAAAGTAGGTTTTAGTACTTCCTAGGTCTGTGACTCGTTAGCAAGTTTTAAATGATTCGTCACCAATAACATTTTCTTACCCTTTTTAGGTTTTTTGCACTTCAAATTTTTGTTGTTCTCAGAGTGCTTTAGTAACAGGCAGTATTATGTGGTTTTTGTCTTTCTGTGACTGCATAGTGAAATTGCTTTGGTAAGTAGTCAGAGTATTCTGTTCATCTCATCTCATACATGAGAACAAATGGTCTCTTTAAAGTATGATGGTCCTGTGTGTTACATCACTGGAAGTCATGTAGGCTCCAGAAAGTAGTTTTTGTTGTCCAGTCCTTGCTGCTAATTAACTTGCAGATAGAATATTTAATGGTGTATTTTTTATTCATGAAGCAAAAGGCAGCTATAGATGTGGTGTATCACCTTCAATTTCTTTTTAGTGGCAAAGACAGAGCTTTTGCAAGTTTCTCCAGAAGGACTTTGAGTTTATTAATTTGACTTTGATATCTTTCTGAGAAGTATGTAGTGGACACAATAGAAATGATATGGATGTGTGGCATCAGGTTGTCATTTTCTGATCCCAAACTACACACTGCAGTGTACTTAAGGATCATGTCTTGGTCTATCAATGCTAGGAGTAGAAACTGAAGTTCTTTTGTGTTTCCCCTGGATTTCTGCAGCATGCATTTTTGATTATGCCAGTTCTGTAAGGGAATCAGAACAATCACAAGAAACTCCATGTCAGAAGTTCTTCCATATAAACTTTTCAAGATTATTCAAATAAACTTAGGAGTCTTCCACTATTTCCACTCTGCTTTGGAGGTGCAGAGCTGCCCCAGTTCTATTAATGAATAAAAGGAGCAACAAAGTATAAACTAGTATTAGGATGAATTAAAAGTAAAAGTTTATTTATAGAAAAGTATAAATTGAAAGTTGTTTCATTCAACACTTACAACATTGTATAACCATGAAGTTTGTCTGTATGAATTGATCTCTCTATCTATATATATTGACATGGGTGCAGAGATCAACTGTCCAAAAATCACTTTCTTCTTTCCTACCGGTATCTGTTGCTGAAAAGAATAAATTTTAGTTTCTAAACTCAGTCTGTTTAAATTATCTGGCTGTGAAGATTCAAAATTTTCTCCTAAAGGTAGCAATTTCTGTGCAAACTGAGACACAGTCACTCCACCAGTTATGGTAGGAGTGTGTGCTGATTTGTATGGCCCAATCTAAAACTTCTGCATTGCCTTGATTATATTGATATCTGACAGACAACTGGAAGCAGTGAAAACCCCAGGTTTAGTTACCAACAAGTGTTCTGGCTTTTGATGTAGAGGAGAAAAGTGCAATGGCTGTATCTTGGTTCGGATGCTGCTTCTGAGACTCTGGAATGGAATTCTCTTCGATTAAACCAGGGCTGAGCAAAAGGCTCTTATTTTCTGTCTGTATGTTGGTGTGCATCTGACAGGTGTCAGCTTCAAAGCCAAGACAAAGACATAAAAGCTTGTTTTGGAAAGTCTTTTGGGAGAGCAATGCTTGAAATAAATATTGGATAGGAAAAATAGTTGTGGTGCTTCAGCCAGACAACAATTCATAGCGCTCAGTGGGGGAAAGTTGGAGGTATCTCAGTCTATGTTTTGAGCCTGTTTCGAAGTCACTGTGTTTAGTAGAGAGCCACAGGATGCTGACTGCTGTTGCAGGTATCACTCTTTTACTATTTGCTACTCAGTGTGTTTATGTCGCTCATGGTCTTTGGCACTGCAGGATTTGTTTCAGACTGGTTTTTGGGACTGCCTTGAGCTCAGTGTCTGCAGCCTCAGAAGCTCTTTCCTACATAGCTGGATCTGAGTATAGCCTTTTGCAGTGGTTAGTGCAATGCCCACAGCAACACTGACCCTGCACCATCTTCTGCTTATTTGTACTCAAAAAATGAGTTTATATTATTGTTACTTGCCTTCCCATTTCGCTCCCACGCATCCACCAAATCACTTTTAAGTGATTTGCTTTTGAAGCCAAGCAGAATCATAAATATTTAAAAACAATATTTTTGTATTTTGAGACCTTATTCAGGTTATGAGAAGAGCAAGTGAAATTTGGAATGTAGGAACTACTGTTAATGACTGCAAGAGTAGCGTAGGTTTGTTTGGTTTTTTTATGTGGCAGACTTTGTTTGTTTTAGTGAAGTGAACCATATTATATTTTCCAACAGGAAGGAAGCTTCCATGGATCTTGGTTTTTATAATTCTTATAATAGCATCAAACTGAACATTCTTACAGCAGAGACATCTGTTTTCACAGTCGCCTTCTGTAGGAAGAGACTTTGTTTTGTTTTGAAATTCATAGTTCATGTATTTTAGCAGATGATCATATTTAAGCCAGATTCTGATTGTCATCAGTACAAATTGGGAATTAACTCTGTATTTCACTTCATCTCTCCCAGTTTATGTTAGTGTAAAGGAAAACTGAATCTAATGATCTGGCTGTTCTATTTCTGTGTTTAATTGTGCTGACAAGTATTATTTTTAGAGAAATGAGACAATGTAATTGGATATAGCTCAGAAAGCTCCAGTATTCTGGCAGCTTTTCACCTTCATTTTGCTGTCCAGTAGAGTGATTAGAAGACTTTATTTGGGTTTGACAAGCAGTAAGTGGTACTCCAGCCTTCCATGTGAAGCTTTGAGCATGCTGACACATTCTTCCAGCCTAAAAAGATTTTTAAAATTTATTAGAAGATTTTGTATTTGTTCTCTCAGATACTCCATTCTGTATAGATTTAATAAAACCTTTAGACTTTGGTATTAGGTGGAAAAAGCTCACTTTCCAGCATGTTGCAGCTACTGCAGTACATTTTCTAAAATGTATGAATATCAGTTGTGCTCCAAAGATGACAGCATGGAGTACTGGGTGAACTCTTTCAAACTACAGTCCTAAATCTGTGCAAGCAAATGTTCTGACTTTTGAACTTCTTCAAGGCAAATTTGAGAGTCATACTTGGTTTCAGTGTGTGGAAATTCAACTGCAAACCCAAGTATGTTGGGCTCAAATTGATCTATTTTTCTTTCTGGTTTTATTTAGCTCTTGGAATGGAAATAGATGTCCTTAGTAAATCCTGAAGCTTTTATAGCTCTAGTTTTATCTCAGAGAAATTATTGGAAAATGCATAATGCCATTGATCTGACTAGAACTAATAGGAGTTTTAAGTAGCAAAGAAAATAGGACCTTTAATGCTGAAAACCTCTTCCTCTCTTTTCTTTCTTTCTTCCTTCCTTCCCCAAAACATCAGCAAAAGGAGCTAATAAATGCAATTGATTTATTTTGAAGTGCTGTCTGTCTTTTTCACTTTTCTTCTGAATAGCAGAGTCTGTGGCAGCCCTGGCTCCAGATGTCTGCGAGACAAGCTGTAATATGTTTCAGAAAGTCCCTGTTTGATGGCAATTGTCTGGGGAGAAAAATGAAATAAGCTTTGTCTTTGCTACAGCAACACTTGGCTCCTGAGAACAGCCTCCTCACAAGGAGAAAGGGCATTTCTGATCTAGGATTAACAAATCTCTGTTTGCAGTTGTTTGGCATATTTGTAGTAAGCACAAGCAGTGGTGGTGTTTTCCTGCCTCCCATGCAGATTAACATGCTGTAGTTGTACCTTTCCACTGCAGCTGCTGGGGTGATACAGCAGAACACAGGGAGCTGTTCTGGAGTCTGTGCCTTGAAGAACTTTGTCCCAAACATGTTACATAAGAGCTGTGACGTTTTGCTCTCACAGAGCAAATATTTTAAGCATGAAATATTTACTTGGTGGGCCTCACATTCCTGAGAACTTGGAATACTGCACCCATCTTTCTTGGAGTTAGCCTCAAATATTTCATTAGAGCAGAAAAGGCCAGGAGTCAAGGTACTCCCATGCTGTGTTTGCTTTTCAGTTTGTGTAACACTTTGCTGGAACCACAGGATTTTCTTTGCCATCTGCCCTGGTTAGTGGTCAGTTCAAATTCTGCATGTACTCTGGTGAGAAAATTCAAGGCATGTAATTTCCACATTGACAAATTTGGGCAGCATGACCTGTGTGCTTCTCTTGCTGGCAGCATCCTTCAAATGCAAGGGATTCCACCTGTGACCAATTTTTAAAGAAAGGACAGTCACAGCAGAAATTATCTAACCTCACCAATCTTGATTTTACAAAGGGATACTTTATTATTAATGTTTTTCTAGGTTAAGCTTGCTCATGCATGTCAGATAAAATCTAACTAGTTCCATGTTTTTGACTTATGTGCCACATTTAATTGCAGCAATTGGAATGGATTTCAGGAAACCATATTCCCAGTGTCAAGTTTTCATTTTTAACATTTTCTTGTTTGTTAAAAATGAAAAATTCTGGGAGTTGGATCGTGGCTTTAAGAGAATCAGCTATATTTCTCCTGTACTGTGAGTTTCTTCCCAAGTTGGCTCATTATATTTGTCCTTTATTCAATTTTCAGTGGAAACACAGTCAACTGTAGCCAGAAAAATGAAGCTAAATGTTCCTTAGGAGATTTTATGCATATTTGATAAGATTATGGAAGATATGTCTGTGTGGATTTGCTTTGGTGAAGAACAGTTACCAAGTGCTAAGCCTCCAAACAGGTTGGAAAAATAAGATACAAGATTTGGTAGACTTGCTTTCCTAAAAGGAGTTATCTTGAGGAGTTTGCTCACTGAATGTGGCTTTTCTCATTGGTGTTTTTTGTCCATGTTTTAAGTGAAGAGATGCATCATCTTTGTTGCTAGAATGCCTAGAAAATGATTAGACAGGGATAGGAATGTAATCATGTTCTCCTCCTGAGCTGTATCATAGGAATAGTACAAGAAAATTAAGTCTTATATTTGCTTCTAGTGTTATTTATTACTCTATTTGCCTATTGTATTAAAATCTATTTAAAATAGTTGGGGGGTTTTGTTTGTTTGTTTTGTTTTTAAATTTTTGTGTATTAACATCCTTTGCTGGTTTAGAAATAAAAGGTTTTGAACCAAATTAGACACTGGGTCTCAACCTGTGCTCAGTTGAATCCAGTTTCCCGAACAAAAGTCTGCATGAAATTTTTACTTAATGTAAGAAGAAATATTCTCCTTGCTCTTGATACAAGGCTGGCTGAGGAGTCTTGTTTGAGTAGTTACTCCTAATATGCAACTTTTCCTCTTCTGATTGTCTTTGTTTATTAACACTGTAGTAATACTCTGTTACCTCCCTTCCAATCCAGATATGAATATGGATCATCTGACAGCATTGTGAATGAGTCAGGGATGTGTAACTTGCCCCACTCTGTACCTGGTTTCTGCCTCCTCTTCTAAAAGGCTTCCCAAGGGTCCTGTTAGAATTTTCCAGTTTAGTGAAATTAATGTAATCATTCCAGTCTGTCCTGATCCCTTCTTTGCTAAAGGAAGCTTGATGCCCACCCTTCTGGATCCTGAGGCCTTGGGGAGACCATTTTCCTGATACTTCTTCTTCTCCTCTCTAAATAATGTCTTGTATTAAATGTAGGTACAGAGAAGAAATGAAATGGTTGTAAGAGAAGGCTAGCCTGTTAAAGCCCCTGATTGCTGCTGGAAGCGAAATACTGCAGAATAGACCAAATCAAAGCTTTTGGGAGGTGAGATATGGAGTGAAGACCTTTCCTGGCTTATAAAATATCAAGCAAAGTAAACAAATGCACTCTATTTTCCTTGGTATTGAAAGCCAGAATGTCCTTTTTCCATTAAGAAGTGTTTTGCTATTCTTTTGGAAATCTCTTTTAATTAAGGCTGTATAATATGTTTCCAAGGATATGAAAGAAATAATTCACCATGGCTGCAGCAGCCAGTGTTCCTTTCTGATGAAGAAAAGCAAATATTTCTTATCACTTGGAGAGGCAGCAGTGATTAGAAATAGGCTACAGTCAAGAATCAATTAATCTTTCTCTGGATAGCTTCAAAATACTGTTGGCCATTTTGCTGCGTAGTTCTGTGGTGGTGTGATCCTCGCTGTGGTGGGATGTTGCTGGCAGTAGCTGTCCAGCACATGAACTAATAGAGGCTTTGCTGAACCCACTTAAAAGTTACTGGGATACTACAGAATGTTTGCAATATCACCACAGAAGCCGCTGCAGTGGATTTGACACAGAGTAAGGGCATCCAAACAGGACCAGAATTGCTCTGAACTCCCCAGCTCATAAAGCTGCCTGCCAGCCTGGAGGTGTTGTCAGGGTGCCTTTATCCAGAATGAACACAGTCCAGTTTCTGGAGTGTCAGGTGGAGAAAGAAGAATGTTTTATTAGCTTCCTGTACTGACATAGAACTTGCTCAGAGTAATTGTTGGTTGTCCCAAAAAGAGGAGGAGGTGATGAGGGAGCACTGACCACTGCGCCAGTGGCCCTGGAACTGAAGAAGAATCTTGTGTGTGCTGCTCAGAAGTACAGCAGGGTTGCAGCTCCTGCCCGTGCTGCCCCAGGGCCTGTTAATGCCTGCTCAGGCACAGGCTCCCACTTTCCTCACCTTCACAACCCGACCTGAATTCCTCTGTCTGCTTTTTGGTGATTAGCTTAGTCTCCTTCACACTGTAGGTTCATCATAGGGAAAAACTGCCTGAGAAGAGGGAAGGTGAGCTACTAAATATGACAGTTCTAGAAAGTCAAACAAAGAGAATCTTTCTGCATTGCAAAAGGTGACGTCCTTGTAAAAGGCTTCAGTCTGCTTTTTGTTCAACATTTTGCTGAAGAACTGTCCGTCTCATTCACTTCCTCACTGCTAACAAAGAGGAGCACTGACAGCACTGGCTCCAGGTGTCTGTCAGGAGAGCAATAAAAGTTTCAGCCATACCCAGTGTGATTATGTTTGATAGGTAAAAAAAGAACGATGCTTATTTCAAAACTCGGCTTTCAAGCAGACAATTCTCTCTGTGTCAGGTTAAGGAAATAAGAAGTATATATGGCTTATAGAAACAAGTAACTGAGGTTTTTGGTTGATTAAAAATATTAAATTAATCTTTCATTTTATAGTGCTGATCAGAATTTTTACCAATAAGGCATGTGCATTTATTTTCTGCAGACACCGCAGTTTTACTCTCTTCCTTCAGGGAAATGAATCAAATGTGATTCACTGGGCATACAATGACTACCTTTGAACAGCACTAATAGCTCCAAGAGCAGGATGTATATGTTACCATCTGTGATGTACAAATCCTGTAGTCATTGGGGTTGAAGTAGACAAAAGCCAGGCCACTATATCTTTTCCTCTTTTCCTTTGCTTTCTCCTGCTATTCTCCCTTTTACATTTTTTTTTTAACTTCCATTTTAGATGTGTTATGAAAGTGCTTTTGGCACATTATTGCTTTATTTATATAAAGGTTAAAGGTTTGGCATGGGACTGAACAGCACTCCCTAGTTGTTGCTTTCCCTTCAGGGCTCCAGGAAAACTCTGTTAGGAATTGGTGAAGGACTGCTGGACCTGTCGATTCAACAATCGTTTGGTGTGAATATGGCATCTACTTGCACATTTGAGATACATTTGTAGTACAAGTAGTAAACATTTTATGAGCAGGCTCAAGTGGCAGAATTAACTGGTCTTCAAGTTCTTGATGGACCACTTTTAATGTGATTGTATAAATAACATGTCTCAGCATACAAGTAAGCAGCTGCTATATAATTAGATGAAATTGTTTACTTGTAAGGGTATTAAGACTTACATATGAAAGAGGGAAGTATTTATTTCCAGAATGCACCCTTTTTTCCGTCACTAGGTGAACCTATTCTCAATATGCTATTCTGTACCATTTAATTGAATGAAAATTTAAAGGTTTTATCTGGAAATTGCTTTGATTTCCTTCTTCTTCCTTGGATATTCTTCAAAGTGATGGTGCTTGTGGCAAATGTCACTTTATCAACAGTCACACAGTACCTTATTTCCATCTACAAAGCACCATGAAAGTATTCAGAGAAGCAAATAAAAGCTCTGAAGGATTGTTAGGATGGACAACTGCAACACCATCACCATCAGAATTACCCTAAATTCATTGCATACTCTGTGTATTTTAATTAGTGTGTTGGTAAAATAAATGGGGACATATGTTACCACAGGAAAGTAGCAAGAGATGACAATCCATTAAGCCCTGACAGGTATTGTAGGCTTGAGAATGAATAATGAAAAAAGTGACAGTAATTAAAACATGTTTACTTAGGATGACAATTACTTGAAATATGGTTGCATAGTAAAGACCTCATTATGAGCCAGACTCTGTACGTAAAAATTCTACTTATGCCAAGGGGTAATTAATTTGTTCTGGTAGGTGAGTGGTAGGTCACTTGTGGTAAGGGAGATGGTATTGTACTTTGATTTCTCATATGCTTTAAGGTTCAACGTGATGGTTTTATTTCTGCTTTTAAATGGAAGTATGGATTCTGAGTGAAGACACTATCAAGTCTTGAAAAGTATTTGGACTTTCAAACTATGTGTTCTCCTGCATAACAAGATTTCCTGTTGCTGAAATAGTTGCTGCAGCTTATTTGCATCTTGTATCTCCCAGTTTTTACTTTGGCAGAGTGGAACTAAGAACTGTAATTGAACTATTACAGTTTCAGGAGAGCGTTTGAGAGATGTAAAAATCATCCAGGAAAAGCAGTTGATATGTTGTATCTTCCCTTGATAGACAGATTGAATTATGCTTGCTCTCAGACAGGAGTTTCCAGGAAGTCTCAGTACTCTGAGGTTTGTTCAAGGCTCATGGAATCACCGGACATGTAACATTTACAATGTTCTAAGAGTCTCAAGTATGGTTAATTGTTTTTAGAGTTCAAACAACAGATGCTGCTAAGGTGGCTGTCAGTCTCTAACATTTTCAGAACCTTGTCTAAGGATGTGATACAGATTTATATCTGTGAGTAACCTCAGAAGAAGAGCTGAAAATTTTTAAACTAATTTTACACTCACTTTTTGGATGTAATTTTGTTTTATTTTTCCCTTTTTGGTAAGTGCTTACAAAAGCATAAAAAAAAGACCGATGGCCACTTCATTTCCCCTCTTTTCCTTTCCCACTTGCTGTCCTGTGTCATAATCTTCTGCTGGAGTTATTTTTGACTCTTTGACTACAAAAGTTTGGCAATGTGAAAAAATTGAAGCTTATTGAGAATCCCCAAAGGATTTTTCTTTGTTATTGCATTTGAAATACACTGTGTATAATACAACACAGTAAAATAATGATAATACATATTACAAAGTGCAGCACAATACAGGACAATAATGCTATGATGCTCATGTGTTTAGAATTTTGGGGACTGTGGAAAGATGTGATGTGGTTGATGTTATATTGCAACCTACTGACTTAGTTTGACAGATATGCCTGTGTGACCAGAGTTGTATCATCTCAGTGATAAATCCTTACAAAAAAAAATCATTCCTGTTGGGGAAATAATCTCAGTAAAACCTCTTTTTTATAGCATTTAAATGTAAGCATTATTAAAATGAGGATCTGGTGTTAAAATGTCCTCCATTCCACATGATTAGTATCTTGTTTCTCACTGCCTCTTAGGAACCAAAGATACTGAGTTGCCAAACTGGTATCAGAAACATCTCCCCTGCTCAGTGTGTAGTGTTGTCTCATTTCTCTTGTATGTATTAATTGTTAATCAGTCATGGCAGTGTGAAGTCTGATAAACAAATTGTGCTTTCACTGCTTCAGTGAAGAACTAACAGATCCTTTTAATGTATCTTGGGAATGCAAAAATTGCTTTACAGCATCATGCTACTGGTCTGTTGTGTCCATTATCCTGTTTCTCTAACAGTGCTGAAAATCAAATGCTGCAAGGAAAATGAAACAATTCACTTAGTAAAGCATTACGGATTGACGTGGTCCTTGGGAGAGGTTGGTAAGAAAAATTCTTACACTGTGGCTGTCTTATAATCCTTAAAATGTGGGCACATCCGGTTCTCCCTCTCCATACTCTTCTTGCATGTGAGCTTCTGAAATACCTAATCTGGTTTTTGTTTCTATCAAGTTGCTGTATCAAAATTCTGACACCGTATCTTCTACAGGCTTCTTATGCCATGGGTGAGGGGAGAAGGATTGAGGAAAGTTCTCTTCTAAGTATTGTCCTTTAACAGGAAGACTGCATTAGGCATATCTTTGCTACATTTTATGACCTCTTACATCTGCATTAGTGTTATCTGAAATAATGTCTGTACTATTTTAGATAAATTTTGACCAAAGATTATACTTTACTTCTCATGCCTCAGTGCTTATTTTCCTTGATATTCTTTTGCATGGGACTTTGAGGAAAAATTTTTTTTTCAAATAATTTTTTCAAACCATATTCCTTCATGCTAGAATTCATGTTTCAGAGACATAGCAGGTTAGCTGTATGCTTACACAAGCTTTTTGCTCACATGGGAATAACTTGATAAATAGATGCAATTGCCTCCATATCATGACTTTCATAAATACAAGTGTGAAGTTCTGACCAAAACTATGCGAAACATTAAGTCACATTTTTCGTTTCAGAATATGGATTATGAATTTTGGTGTTTTGTAAATCTTTGACATAAGCTTGGATATCACCTTTTCCACTAGTGTGAGATTATTTGACCTTACTAATACTTCTAACATTAGACCATTTTTTCTGTAAATGCATTTTTAGGATGAACAAAAGCCATCATATATAGAATTCCTATTCTGGAAATAACTTCAACAGTTAATAGAACAGGTTAAGCTTTTGTATTTTGTTCTGTGATTTTGCAAAACAGTTTTCTCATTAAATTATCACTCCTTTGAAAGAATTTTATACCTTCTACCTCAAAGCATCAGATTTAGTATATACAAATCTCACTGTACTACTATAGATAAAGGAACAATAATCTTGATCTTAATGTAATGACAAACTTTCTGAGAAGTTTGTTGCTGGTATAGCTCACAGTGATCAAACTCACAGTAAATTTTCTACCACTTTGTGTAATTTCAAGCTAATATTTAGTAGAGCTCAGTCTTAGCTGGAAGTGAGCCCACTGTGGCCAGTACTTACCCTCTTTCTGCATTCACTCCTATTGATTCCAGTAATTTAGTTCAGAGATTTTGAATTCCCACAACTACTCCTTGACCTGCTATTGAAGAATAGGGTGGATTTTTCTTGGCTACACAGAGTTGGAGTTCCTTAAATACCCATTAGCTTTAAGTTTATCCTTGTTTTACTTAGACGCACACATGCACATGGAGTAGTTTGTTCATTCTTAGCTTACATTTTCTGGATCACATCTACTTATAAAGACATCCTTGCAGAGAGCAAATACTCATTACTATCTCACTAATTCCCCACTAAGGTCTAATTGATTGGCTTGTAGTCCCCAAGTCTACACTGGAGAAGGTTTTATCCTATTAGAATAGCTAGAAAATTGCTTAACTCCCATTGCATGACAGGTTAAAATGTCCTTGATGAAAGTAAAATTACTCTGTGACATGTAAAACTGACTTTAATAGGAGATTTATCTTCTATGGTTCTGTGATTCCTTTTTTTTTTTTATTTATCTAGGGGTTTTTTTGTGTCGGTTATTTTGGGCTTCCCCCACAGGAGACTAAATTCTTCATGAGAATGCTAAGAATTGATAAAAGTTAGTGAGGTTGATTTGATATGAAAAAGAGCCAAATCTGTCACTGAGCATTTTTCTTAGTGTTAAATAAGTAAAATTTGACTGCAGGCAAAATCAGGCACTTGGCCCAAAGTAAAGTTTTGCTTTTCTCAAAGGGATTCTTCATCATTTCCACAGTTGTGGAGTGTGGCTTTCAAGAGAGAGTAAGAAAAGCTGGAATCATTAAGCCTATGTTTTCATGAAATCAAAAAGGAAATTTGAGATAAAATTGGCACAAACCGTGATTTTCATTTACCATTTTGAAGGCAGTTGGATTTGGTTTAGATGTTTTTTTTTCCAATAGCTTCACCGGTCATTTAAATTTCTTATTTGAATAAAGACTCTCAGGGGCATTATTGGGATCTCAGTCTGTGCCTGAGATTCCCACTGACAGCAGTGGGAGATCTGTGTGTGAGCCAGTGGTGGTTTGTGGCCCATAGTTATTCTGTGCCTTAAAGGCACAATACACTTCTGCCACTAAAGATTTCATTTACATATTCATAGTACATGGGGTTATCCAATTTGTTCCCATAATAGTTCTTCAAAACATGCAGGAAAGGAGATTTGCTGCTGTTACAGTGCCCTACTGACCAAATCTGCAGAGTGACTTGGAGCTGGGCTGCTGAGCTGTCACAGGGCAGAACTGGCCTTTGGAGCTGATGCTGAGTTCATGTTCAGGCTCCTGCCGGGGGAGAGTGGGATGTGGCAGCCACTGGCTCTGGGACCTGAGCTTATTCACACTGAACACAGAAGGGGAAGTGTTGTTTCAGTCCTGCCCTGGGAAGGAACTTGCCCGTTATCTCAGGTGTGGGGTAAAGCGCTTCTGACAGAGAGCAGAACCTCTGCAGGGGGGGCACCTGCATCACCAAAAGCTGAACCAGGAATGTCCCTTTCTTAGCAAGCAAACTGGAAAGGGGATGGTGATGGTGCCTCCTCCAAACAGCAGAGGAGGAAGGGCTCCCTCGGTCAGGGTGGTCCATCCTCAGCTCTCATGGGTCAGGACAGGCTCTGTGCTGCTGGAGAGGGACGTTTCATCTTCTCAGGGTAGTGCATGCCTTTTGGAAAGGTAAAAAAGAAGTGAGGATGTGCTTATATATTTATGAATTTAATAATTCAAGCTTCAGTCAACCAGAGAGAGGGACAGGGGAGACGGATGCAATGACCTAGAGATTGGGGAATTTAGGGCAAATTAGTTATAGTCAGGAATCCCAGGGTCCAGTCTCTGCTCCAAGATCTTCCTATGCATTTTACATTAACTGAGCACTGCAGAAAATGAAACTTCAGGTGATACTGCCTGTAACGGTTAGTAGCATCTGCTTTTGCTGATTCACAGGGATTTGATTGATGTGTTTTAAAATTGCTTTGAGGTAGCAAAATCCACATGGAGTAGGAACTCAGTATTTATTAAACAGAAACTTGCGGCCAGGTTCACATGATGGCTCCTAGCTCTGCAAATAGCATTCAAAACTGTTTTAAAATTACAAATTGCCATTTTTATACATGGTACTGATGTAGAGATATCCAAACCCATGATATCCCATTCAAATGTCTTGTTTTCATTTGCTTTTAGATCTTCCAGATATTATTTTCAGGGCTAAGCTCTGATACAAACACATTTTAGATCTTAGGCTGAATGGTTTCATCATGTTTGCATTTTTTAGTTGATGATACTGCAAAATTTAGGTGACGTGATTAATCTATTTCCAAAAAGAAAATTAAGGAAAATGTTGTTTTTGAAAATGTTCTTGTGGCGTTCCCTCATTCTGTTTTCTACATGGAATTCTGATCCTGACCTGTGTCAGCATTTTCTAAGGGACAGAGTGTTGGAGAACAGTCTGTACTTCAAGCATTCACACTCCTCATTCTGTTTCAAAATAAAGGTGCAAAAACAGGGAGAGGAAGAGAGAGCACTGAAATTAAGGGCAAGAGGAGTTGAAAACTCAAATCATGCTTCATTCCATGCCTTTGGAATGATGCATGAAGAGAGCATTTCTCACTGATGGAAGTGCTAGAGTAGGAAAAAGTGCATCATAAAGCTGGTTTGAGTTTTATCCAGGGCTATCTTTATCTATTATATTTTTTCTGCAATTTCTGTATGTTTTCAACCTCTCCTAATAAGATAACTTTCAGACCCCAAGTGATGCTTCTATGTAAAGCCTTTGGGAAAACAACCCAATCTAGTTAATGGATTTGGCTGGGAAAGTCACAGAATTATGGAAAGCAGGAATATTTATTGACACACCTGCCAGAGAGTTTGTTAAGTAATAATGGAAAATTACAGACAGCAAGGTGGTCTCATTGTCTTTGGTACAGAATTAAATCAAGCACCCAGCACATTTTTTTAACCTTTCTTTCACCTTCTTGAAATTGTCCTGAATTACTTCAGACAGCAACAAGTTCTCCACAGACCCTGTGGGGTTTTTTTTGGTTTCTTAACATAGTTCTAAAAGTTAATGGCAAAGTTTCCTGCAGACAAACACTGGAACTACTGCTCTTTAAACAAACTACCAAACTCTTTAAAAAAAGGGCAATAAATTTTCTCTCTCTATTTCAATTACACAAGCCCTGCTGGCATATCCTTAGTACTAAAAATGAGCAGGAATTTCTTTTGCAGAGGAAAATGAGAAGAAGGATCTCTGCATTTGAAATAGTAAGTGAGGAATAGGGATGGATGGAAGGAAGCCCTACCAGTTAGTGACTGATTTCTTTTCAGTGCAGCAAAACTTTTATAAGACCTTTCCCAGTTCATGGCAGAATCATTACCTGTTAGTACAGTTTCCCCATGCTGGGGGAGCCTCGTTGGAGCCCAGCTTTGCTGCCTCCCTGGAGGAAGAATGGGAGCTGCAGACCCAGCCCTGAGCAGAAAGCCATTCAGCCATGCTGGCTGTTCTTTAGGAGAAGTGGCCAGGTTCTAAATTATCTGGACTTCTGTTGCTTTTAAGCTGGAGCAGGGAATGCTGCAGGCCCTCTGAGAAGTTCTGGGGTGCTTTTGGGAGCTCTCAAGTCTCACTCTTTCTTTAAGTCCTGTGCTCTGCAGTTTATCAGAGCATCACTTTGAAACAACTGTTTGAGAAGAGTGTCAGTGTTTGGGATCCTTCTGCAAGTTTTTGCAGTACTCCTGCCCTGCTTGGCACTACTTCTTTACTACTAAAGATCATTTTCTGGAGCATGGGAACAGCAGGTTCTTGTGGTTGGCACACCACACATGCAAATGGAGCAAGAGATGGAGATAAAATAGGGTCTGTTAGAACTTCATTTTGTCTGTTCAAGACACAAAGTGTTATTCATTAAGTATAACCCTGTAGCCACAGGTACTGTGTCTTGCAGTCACTTTTGTATGACTGTACTCAGAGATGGTTGGAGCTGTGCTTCTGTAATGAATGAGAGAACCTTCAGTGCTTTAAAAATATATACATTATTAGGGAAGATAGAAAGTTTTCAACTTACTTTTATTTTCTGCAATCACTGCGTGAATGAGTTCAGTTTAATGAGAAATTGATATTGTACTAGTTCAAATATATTTAAAAAAACTCTGAAGTCATCCTGAGTTCAAGTCAACTCTAATTTTTCCCTGTAGAAGACTGATAAAAGGCAATGACGTCAGCCTTGCTAATAGCCCTTCCTTTAGGTTACTGTTAATGATCACCATCAAATCAAACACGGGCTTAGTGGAATTCCAAGGCCTTACGGAGCTGCACCAAAGATATATTTTGCCCAGTTTAGATACCAGGAATAGAAACACTGAGGCCCATGTCATGCCCAACGAGCCATTTACTGCACTAACAGATGCTTGTTCTTGTTAGGGCAATGGGAATTTAATAACTCTGTCTTTCCCTCTTAGAAACAATTGCACAAATTTACACATTTTAATAATTTCCCTCAGCAAGAGTAGTCCATCTATATCATGACTTTTTTTACCTCTTTTTCAATGTTTTGCCTAGGTCAAGAGAAATCCACATTTTGCAGGAATTATCACCATGCTAAGTATAAATTGTAGAAGGAACTTCCTGCTGGGACACATCTGTTGGCTTGATAAGAAAGCAGATGCAGAATAATACCTATTCTACTGCAGCATGCTGTAAGGACGTAACACAATGAACACAGGCTATTTAGTTGTATTTTACTCATGATATTTTATCATAAACATAAATTGTGGAAAGCTTACTACAGGAGAATGCTTGGAACAAAGAACATCCATTTTTCTGATTTGTCTTCCTCCTTTTCCTGTTTTACAATGCAGGGAGAAGATACTTCCTTGGCTATTTAAAAGCATGGTTAGGTTCATCAGCTGGAATTGATTTTTATGGTATTATTGCCTTAGTTCCACTGGTTATTATCACCTGAATATATTCCCTTTTAGTCACTTTAAAATTTGCTTGAAACTGAAGATTAATCACACTCCACAAGCAGCTATTATTTACAGTTTGAAATTAGGAGGAATTGTTTGGGAGAAAAGTTATTCTGTAGCTGAAGTCTGTATTGCAGTACAGGAATGGAATGTGTAGAGTTAAGGCAACCTGAACTCTGGAATTTCCTCGTTTAAGAATGCTTCACTTTATGATACTAACATTTTGAGGTAGATTTCTGAAAAATCTTATAAGCCATGGGTGGGAAAGGAAAGTTTCCCAGCTCATGCTGGTGAATTGGGATTGAACTGTTTTATTGTTTCAGTGTAGAATTTACAATCCTCTGAGCTCTAAGTTCATTTAGGTGTAATTTTGTTTGCTGTAGTGCTCAGCTCTTCAAGTCTTTGTGTCTATTTGATGACAGTGCATTGATTAAACAAAAGAATCATAAAGATTACAATGATAAAGCAAAACTTTCTTTAAATTGAGGTGCTTACATAATTACCACAATTTACAAGTAGATTTCAAGCAGCAGACCTGAGTCACACCTGTATATTAAATAATTACCTAGCATCACTTAGCAATTACTGCAGTTATTTGACAGTAGTGCTTTGGAGAAGGAAAAGGAATGCTGAGAACTACAGTAAATAGGTTCTTTATGTGTCTTAATTGACAAACATTTTTGAAGCTCAATAACCTTTCAGAAAAACCTTCTTTCAGCTGATTTCATGCTCTGCTTTGTAAGCTATTTAAGTTTACAACTTATGAATAATTTCGTTTCTGTGCTAAGTTTTTTTTTTTAAAACAAATGACATAGATTTCATATTTGACAAAATAAATGTGTAGCTGTTGGAGTATTTTTGAGAACTAAATGTCATTATTATGCTTTTCCTTTTTTTTTTGGTAACACCATCTGTTTAGTAAACAACAAAATGGATTAATATGAAACTTAAAAAGTTCATAATGACTACAGAATAATGCATGGCAGATTATATAAAAACAAGTCATTAAAATGGCCTATAAAAGGACAACCATCTGTAGCACTAAAATAATCTTTCTATTGATGACAGTAATAACTTTCTAAGTCAATGACAATTTTGGATTAACAGCATAAATAGTAATCATGTGAACCAAATAATTGGAATGTATTTTTTATAATTAATGAACTCTTCTCCCCCCCCCTTACTCTTGTGAAGAAGCAGAATTCATACAAAATACACATGTATGCTTAATAATGATTTGTGTATTTTCTCCCAAGCTCACAAAAAGCAATTATAAATTCATGAAATATATTCTATGTAACTCTTAAGTCTGAAGAAAATAAGTTTGTGTTTATGGAAAAAGTTTCTAATGTCCTCTGTCACTCTCAAAATCTTGGCAGTAGGCAAGATGAATGGAAAATGCTGAGGATGAAACTTCAGTTAAAGATTCAGATGCACATAGATCCCCTCTTGGAGAGGCCGGTGGGTGTCTTCTGAGCAGAGAACAGCCAGCAGATGTCCCAAGAGGAGAATATCTGTGAATTATTTTAATTAAAAAGGTACCTGTTCATAATGGTTTGATTTTTTGACCTGTTCAAGGGCACGTTATAGGGAAGTGTCTACTTTTAGTTGCACACAACCCCTGCCTGGGAACCAGCAGCCGCCTCTCACACTAGGATGCCGTGGTCACCTCTGATGATTTGTGTCTTGCTGGAGGTCTCCACCCTCTAACAGATTGATCCTGCTGGGAGTTGATTTAATTCCTTGTACATGAAAATTTATGTTCTTGGACTTAAAGCAACCCTTGTAATTCATTTTCAGTGCAAAAAAGAATCCACTGAATAGAAAGTATTACCTTTACTTCTTTTATTAGGCATATAGTTAAAGCTTTTAATCTCCAAAGTACTTTAAAAATGCTAATTAACCTTCACAAAATTTCCCTCCCCTTAATGGTAGGTGGCACATGAATGACTCTCTGCAACATTATAATCCAGCCATTTCAGTAATTAGTTTTGAAGTACAGCACATGAACTAATTAGAAAATTGTGCAACTACCAGGCACCTGTTGGCCACAAATGCCTGGGAACTATCCAAAAATGTCATGTACTTTCAAGTGATGCTGTAGCTGTGTACCTCATGGAGTAATTAATTCTCTGTATGCGTTGAGATGGGTCTCTGGGAGTCAGCAATAGGAGAGCTTTTTTTCCTTCTCAGCCCCTCACTGGGACCCATTGGGCTCTTTCTCAGTGTTGAAGAGCTGTGAGGACCCAGGAGAGCTGCGCCAGGGAGCACCAGTTTTATTAATCGTGTGTATTGAGCACAAGCAGAGCTGTGGCCAGGAGCCTTTCCTGACTAGGGGCAGAACAGGCTGGGGTCACGTCTGGGTGGTGTCACTCAGCAGCTCCGGGGCCAGATTACCTCCTCGTTTTCAAGCAGAGCCTAAAGCCATCACAAGGCACGTGGAAAAGGAAGCTTGGCCAGATACTTCAGCTTTCTCTCCCGTGAGGGAGGTTTTCCTGGAAAAGGAGGGGCACGGTAGGTCCATGTTGAGTGCTTTTTGCCTGTAAAGTTCTTTTTCTTCTTCATTCTCAACTGTAAAGCGGGAATGAAGCTTGCAAGAAATACCAAGTACTTGGAGTGTGCATTACCTGTGTCTGTATGTGTTTGCTATGAAAAATACTTCACCCTGTCTGTTCTTGCTGCTGGGTGTGCTCTTCTGAAATAAAGCTCCTTGGGGTTTCTCACAGCCTGCTTTGCTGCCAAACAACAGAGCTCTAATTTTAGTTCAGAAGTCTGTCGGAATTGAATAAGCAATACCCATGTTTATGTGACATAAATTTAATTAAAGAAAACTTTCTCAAATCAAGCAGTTCTTGCCCTAGAAGATGGAGCAAGCAAACCTGGATTCATTTGGGGGTCAGAACTCTCACGGACAACAATCTGCTGCTTTGTGCTTTTCATGTTTTCTGTTCAGTGCACAGCCAAGCAAAACAGGCTGGAAGTGGAAATGGAGTGTTTCACTCCTGGTTTGCTGCAGTGGCACAGTCCTTGTGTCTTACTGACATTTTCAGTGTCAGTGATGCTCTGATTTTTAATAGTTTTACTTTTATGTATCAGACTTTTAATAGCATATAAGACAAACTCTGTTGTTCAGATAAGCACAGCTGAATTCCAGTTACTTCCCATGATAGGGGGAATGAAATTGGTTGGCTTTATCCATGTTATGGTATTGTATACAGCCTAGGATAAATCCATTTATAGCATGGCTTGCCATATGTGAGAATGTCATATCACTGGTTTTTGTCTGAGCTGAAGAAGTTTAAAGTTCCTCTGATATTCTGTCCTTTGAAGATCTATCTGGTTTCCTCCATTTTAAATTCAAACAGTTTTGTGTGATCATGATTGTAATTGCTGTGTCAATTTTCCATAACTCAACATCCAGCTGCACACAGGGTACAGTGATCACTTCCAACATTTTGGCATTTCCCTTTTCTCCACTGCCCAAACATCTCTCCAAAACTCAGCGGCAAAACCACATAAACAATATTATTTCACACTAAAACCAAAGTCATTGCTTCTACTGAAGACAGAGGACTAAACTGTTTAGGACTTTTTTCCAGATTTTTTCATGTCAACTTTCAACAAATTTGTTCAGCTGTTTTCCAAGTGATTTGACTAGTTTGGTGCACTGATCCCCAACTGTGGACTTTGTATCCTTTCAGGAATATGCTCAATCTGTTATTTAATTTTGGAATTCTTTGACAATTTTGTTAATATTTTTTTCAGTGAGGGAAGAGAGTCTCTCATTCTTCTACGCTGGCAGAATTACGTTGGTGCCAGTTTGCATAGAAAGATTTTGTTGTTCTGAAATTCACTGCTTCACATCACAATCAGGCCATTCCTCTGCCTTCCAGCATCTCTTCAGCAGAAGTTACTGGGGTTCAGCAGCTTCCCAAACTGATCAAACCAGGCTGCCTGGAGCAGTCCTTACCCTGAGGGTAGAAGGGTTTGCTGTAGTTTTGTGTGGGTTTTTCTCAATTACAGTGATTTTCTTTTCTTAAGACAGTGATTTTTCTATCTGTGAGGATTGAGGTTTCCTGTAGATGTAAACTTGACAGAAAATTAAGCCTTTGAAACTTAATATTTCTGTGCTTTTAGTTTCCACACCTTCAAAGGAAAAAACAATTTTTTGCCAGAAAAATCACAGAGACTCTCATGTGTGTTCTCTTTAATCATTTGCTCTCAACCTTCTTCCTCAAATTCTGTCCTCATCCCTGAGAACTAAGAATCAAAATAAATATTGAAGATAGAATTTTTTTTAACTTGAAATTGTGATTACTCCCATACAGCTGTGTTTATCCACATGCTTGGTTTTTTATATAATGATGAGTGCCTCCAAGGTTTTGTTGACCTCAGTGTGAGAGTTCTTGTTGATTGGTACTTTTGAAAATATAATCTTTTCCTTAAGCAGGCACTAGATGTATATATTAGACTAACATATACTAAAATAACTAAGTAATTTTTTAATCTTTTCAGTACCAATAATCAGCTATGGAGCTGATTATTAGAGATGTGCCTCAAGAATAAAAGCCTATATTTTTTTGATTCTTATTTAGTAACCATAATTTTTGATTCTCACCTGCTGTGGCTGCACAAATTTAATGCTGTTGAATTGTGGTTGATTGAAACTGTAAGCTTTAGCACAGAATTTAGTGCTTTAATATTATTAATGAATTCAGTATTGGATTTTTTAAGCACTCACTGGATGAGTGAAGCAATAAATTAGGAGCTGTTTAGTTTAGTTCTTCAGCACTGGCTTTGCACAGGGTTCACTGGAGGTGATTTTGTGGAAAAGGGTTTGGAGCAACTAAAGTGGATTCTCTCCCTTTCTTGTTCCCCCTTTCCCTTAGACAAGTTGAATTATTTAGGGTGTTGCTCAAAGAGGGCAGGATGATAGCAGTAGCTGTTCCTTAGGAAAGTAAAAGAATTTGAGAAGCTGTAAAAGCTGCTGGAACTACTGTCAATTCAGGATGTGCATTATTGTAGTCCCCTTACTACCTCTGTCCTCATTCTGGTTGCCCAGGGAAAGTTGGGGGTTTTTGGTCATGCCTGACTTTCAGTAATGGTTGTGAAAAGAAAGACATTGAAATTTGTTTCATAATATTTATAAGCTTGATCCATCTAGTATTTAATGGATATTTGCCTGTTTAATGAGTTTTTCAGGGTGACAACTGCAGTAAAAAAATAGTGTATTTGATTTTGTGAGAATCTGCATCCTATCAAAGTGATATACACCTTTCTTGAGAAAGGTTTTGATTTCTAAATTCATGTGATCCATAGAAGAATTTATATAATACTGGTGGGTTCCCGCACTTTTGTTTATAGTAATACTTGATAAAATACTTCCCTAGGTATTCACCTCACAAAAATAGAGGTAGTACTTGATGGTACCTGCAGACAGTACTAATCCTGTCATCTCAGGGCATACTCAGAAGTTTCTAATGCTTTGTATGATGTATGATTGCCATCAGCTTCTCCTCATGGCTAACTGGGTAACAGAACTGTAGGCACTTTGAGTAAGGTAGATCTTGAAAGTTCAACAGGAGAAGTTGGCTGATTCGTGTGTGATGAGCAATCCTCTAGCATTTGTCATTACAAGTAAAGGCTGTAGGTATCTCTTCCACAGTCTGTAGTATATTTGCAATATGAAGTTTATTAAATTTTAGCTAATTGTTTGGGTAACAGATAAATTAATGTAAAAAATATGAATTTTTTCACCTGCAATATGCCTGTAACTAATCAACCAATTTATGACTTGCCTCATGTGTTTTTCATGGTGTTTTGCAGTCTGAGAGTTGCTTTGTCAAATGTGTGCAGTCCTTGCTTTGGCAGAGATGAGCACGGAGGTCGCTGTGCCATGTGTTACACACTGGCCTGGATTTGCTTACTGCAGAAACTGACATTTGTGCAAATATGCAGCTGCTGACACTCCACACATTCTTGAGAACTTTATTTATTTTCTTTAATGATGTTGTTAATCAGAGAAAAAGATTAATCTACATTGGCCTGAGGGCAGACTCAATGAAAATGACATGATCAAACTGGGTCACTCACTTGTTTTATCTCCTTCGTTGTTTATTTATGCAGAGACCCTTGGGTATTCCTGGACAGGCTGAGGCCCCAGTTGCACCCAGGAGTTGTTCTGAGATGAGGAACATCAGCTCTGAAGCCTCGGGCAGCTGCACGCACAGCTGGGGGTGCTGAGCAGGGCTTTCCTTGCCCCAGGCAAGAGCTGCCTTTACTCACAGCATCTCTGGGCTGACACTTGTATCGTGTGGTGGCAGTTCTGTTCTTGACTAAGACATGTGAATCGTAGCTGATTTTTCCCCCCTTTTTTTGTAATACTCAAACCCCAAACAAATAACCACTTACTAATTTTTTCTCACTTACTTTTTTCCCCTGCATTGTCCTTTAGCTTAACAGTTCCTGTTTCCTTTTGTCATTTCCTATCCCATCTCAATCCCTTATGGCAGAGATCTTACAACAACTGAGATTTGTTTATCAGCTTCTATTTTGGTACACTTAAAAAGTCTGAGTTTTCCAATAATGAGATATATTGAACAAACACTTTAGGGTATGGAAGTAAATTAAAAAATGAGCATTGTTTTTCTCTAGTCCAGTTAATATTATCTTGTATATATGTTGGTCACTTAGATTTACTTAAATACAATGTAAAATGCTATAACTTCTTCCCTTGCTGCTTTCCTAAAAAAAAAAAAAAACCCAAAAACATTTCTTATTTGGTTAAGCATATGTTTTGGTGTAAGATAAAAATGTAAACACAACTTTCCAGGCTGTGGAAGTCTTCTAAGATTCTACACTAGTTTAAGAAGCTGGTCATAGAAGATAACTTGGGATCAACCTACTTTGTTTTTCCCCTTGGTTTTGGTTGAGTTCTTAGAAGTTATTTTTGTCTCTTAGAAGAAAGTAAATGGTAAGGCTCCCAGATATCTCAGATATGATCCAAACTATCCATAGCAAGAATACGTAGACATCCTGTTAACTGCTGTTGCTTGTCATGTTGTATAATGAGTGCCCACCTGCCCAAGGAGTGTACTCTAATTCTGCTAAGTACTGTGTAAGGCTGCAAGAGTCAGGGGTGCTGGAGAAAGGTTTTGTTTTATTTTATTTTTTTAAAGACAGACTGGGACTAGGGAATATTATAGATGTCTTTAGAACTTGACAATATTTTAACAGGCTAGAACTGAAGCCTGTTTAAACTTTCCCTTCTGCTTTTGCATAAATCTGACAAATTCTGACCTTAGCACCCTTTCTAATCTAGTTCTGATCACAGAACTGCTAAAAGAGAGCTTTGTAATAGGAATTGATGCAACTTTAACTCAGGAGGTGTTACTTCCTTTTCATAATGTTTGCTCCCTCCTTCAGTTTACTCTTTATTAAATCATTCTTTCATGCTGCTTGTTTGACGCAGGCACAGTTGTGTAACTGCTGGCCCATAACAAAACATTTGTGGCACAGGTGGTTTGGGGAGCTCAGGAGCTCCTCTCAGGCCATCAGCTGCTTGGTGCTTTGATGTCTGGAGGACAGTTTTCTTAATTTTGTTAGATAGAAGGTGGTCCAGAAAATTCAATGTGCTGACAATTATAAGCAGCTGGTTATAGCCTGGTTATTAGTCCTTGTAGTTTCCTGACAGCAATAATTGTTCACATTTTTTAAAACTTAAAGATTCAGAAAAACAATGAAAATCAGGTAGAGCATTTAATATGTAATAAAATGAGGGCAGATTTCATGCTAATATTCTGGATTTCTTTTCCCTCTTGTTACACTAAATTTTGTTTAAAAATCATCACCATCAGTGTCCCTTTTTAGAGAGAAGAGGAATACATTGACATGGAGTGGGATTTTTACTTTTGTGCTTTGTCCTTTTCCAAAATTTTTCTGGTATAACTCTGCCCTGGTTGCATTTGTCCAGCATGATTTCAGTATTGACCTTTGCCTTTAGGCTTCAACAAGTTTGTTTCTGTTTTCTGCTTTTCTGCTAATAGCTATTTCAGTAAATAAGTATCAAGAACCTTCACTCATGTTTCTATGACTGAATTTACCATGAGGCAAATTTATGATTCCCCAGCTGTTACAGCAGCATAGTCCTTACAACCTTTGCCTGGTGTACTGGAAATGATTTTATTTCACCATGGAAGCCTGTGAGCATAAGGATGCTCTTTGATTCTGCAATAGTATGGGGAGTCTTTTTTGATTGTGGTTTTTTGTTGTTGCTGTTGTTGTTTTTGTTTGGGTTTTTTTAATACACAGTAGGGGGTGACAATGTCTGTAGTTTTCTGTCTTTAGTCTAAAGAACTTTTATTCATAACCTTACCTTCACTGTGCTTTATATACTGAACTTCTATATTCCCTGTGTTCAGGCACATTCTCCTTAGCACAGCATGCTGACCATAGGTCTGAGAACCCTTGATTCAAAACTAGTTGCCACTTCTGCTTTGTGTAATAAGTTGCATGAACAGCGGTCTCTAAGCTTCATGCCCTGCTTTCCTTATGGTGCACTATATTTGTAAACATGTTTCTTAACTTACTTCAAAACATGTTTGTTCTGCCTCATTTATTTGCAGATAACTTACTGTCTCTTGGATCTTTAGCTTCTTGTTCTAACGATTGCTTTGAAATATTATTTTAATGAACCTATGTAACACATCATTGTATTCTTTTTTTGTGGTTGGACTGCTAATGATACCCATCCATTTAGTAAATGGTTTTGTAAGCAATACAAATGTAATAAATAAAGTTAGTCGGCTCTTTTTTACCACTTCTGTGCTGATAGGCATACCACATGCTGGGAAGGTAATGTTTCATGACCAGAATATTTCAGGCTCTAGGCAGCCTGAGAATCTTTGTGTTTAGGTTGAGTCAAAGAGCTTTAGAGAACTTCTTGAACCATGATTTATATACGCTAGAGTTTATAATTTCAAATCTGGTTGCAGTGTCCCTTGGGAGGTAATCCTGGAGGGCAGAGAAGTCCAGGAAGGTTGACATTGTTCAAGAAGGAAATCTTGGGTGCACAGGAGCAGGCTGTTCCCACGTGCCGAAAGAGGAGCCGGCAGGGAATCAGACCAGCCTGGCTGAACAGACAGCTTTGGATGGAACTCAGGAAAAAAAGGAGAGTTTATGAATGATGGGAAGAGGAACAAGCAATGCAGGAGGTATACAAGGGTGTCATGAGTTTATACAGGGAGAAAATTTAAAGGGTCAGAGCCCAACTAGAACTTAACTAGGTTACTGCCTTAAAAGGCAATAAAAATGTTTCTATAAATATATTAGCAACTAAAAGAGCCTCAAAGAGAATCTCCATCCTTTATTGGATTGGAGGCAAAACATAATGACAAAGCATGAGGAAAAGGCTGAGATACTTTGTGCCTTCTTTGCTGCAGTCTTTAATAATGACACCAATTGTCCTGTGGGTACCCAGCCCCTAGAGCTGGAAGGCTGGAACAGGGAGTAGAATGAAACCCCAGCCCCCTTAACCCAAGGTCAGTGACCTGCTGCACCCCTTGGACACACACAGGTCTGTGGGGCCGGGCGGGATCCACCCAAAGGTACTGAGGGGCCTGCTGGAAGTGCTCACTGAGCCGATTTCCATCACTCACCAGCAGTCCAGGCTAACTGGGGAGGTCTCAGTCAACTAGAAGCTGGCAAATGTCAAACCCATCTACAAGAAGGGCTGGAAGGAGGATCCAGGGAACTGCCAGCCTGATCTTGATGCTGGGAAAGGTCATGGAGCAGATCATCTTGAGTGCCATCAAGTGGCATGTGCAGGACAACCGGGGATCAGGCCCAGCCAGCGTGGGTTTAGGAAAGGCAGGGACTGCTTGACCCACCTGATCTCCTTCTCAGACACGATGATCTGCTCAGTGGGTGAGAGAAAGACTGTGGATGTGTCTACCTAGACTTTTGTGATTACACCTTACGTAAATGACTATAAATAACATAATTTCTTTGACCAGCAAAGCATTATGACAAGCTATCTCTGCTAAAAAAAAAGTAGTATCCAGGTTACAAAAAGTTTAAAATTGTTCTTTCCATGGCTTTATTCTAGTATTTCTAACATGAGCACTTACAGTGATAACTCTAGGTGGATAGTAGGGGTGAATGTTTAGAATAAAGCCATTGCCCCTGCCATTCTAAAGGAGGAATTTTCTATATGAAAAGAGGTTTTTCCTTTGAATTCTTGAGAGATCAATAACAAATGTCACTGCAAAACTTCCAGGAATATGCCAAAAGCATAAAAAAAATCAAGCTGATTATAAGTTATAAATTTGCTTGAGCTACTAGAGGTGATTCCCTGATGAGATTCATATCACTTGATTTATTTTTAAATATATTTTAATTCTCTAAGGATATCAAAAATCTGTAAATTACAGCTCTGGAATGTAATCAGATTTAGTCATGAGAAGGCAAGGTTTAACCATGCATATGGAAATGACATAATATTTTACCAGGTAATTATAACTGGATAATTTAAGTTGAAAGGATGGGTCAGAAGTCCTCTTTGAAATGTTATTAATTCACTGAAGAAATGAGAGTTACTATAAAAATTATTATTTTATCTCTGTCAGAGAAAATAGTGCCTTTGCACTACTTTCAGTGGTTCAGTAAGACATAAGCCAGATAGCACAGGCAAGAGCTCACTTCCCCTAAGATTTTGAAGGCACCTGCCACTAAAGATGAAAACTGATTTTATTAATCTTTTATAACGTTTTCTACAATCACTACTAATTTTGGAGCAGCTATAGGGCAAGCATTGTCAGCAAGAATGCTTCTTCTGCCCCTGCTTAATTTTTTTCCCTTTTTTTTCTGTTTTTAAAATTTTTTTTCTTAGCATTTAAACATGATTTTCTCAGGCATTCATTCAGGGAAAGCATAGCAGTGATGGAAAATGGCAGTTTTCATGTCTTTCACACATTAGGATGATTTGGGAAAATTATCCCATTTTCTAAATGTCCCACCATCATGAATTGCACAAAAGATTAGAGTTTGCTTTGATTGAATGGCATTTTTCTTAGGTTTTGACTGCTCTGAACTCTAGCGTCTTCTTGACTGGGGATTAAAATACAGGTCAGGCTGCAAATGCTGGGTTAAAGTTTTTGACTTGTGGAATTTTACTTTTTTTTCAAACATCTTTTTTTCTTCTACAATGCATTTAATAAAGCCAAATACAAATTCAGGTAGCATTTCAGGTTGACGCAGATTAGATTGATATGATATCCTAAAACGTCTGCATTTTGGTGAAGCTAAGAAGTTAAAACAGATTTGATCATTTTCTTGTGTACTGAATGGAGATGTTAGGTCCTGGGCAAATCCTGAAAGAAGAAATCATTCAGGATCTTATTTGTGATACACAGATACAGATTAAGCACACAATGTAGAAGTTTTGGGTTGGTTAGGAGATGCTTGCTCTCTAAATTGACTCTTCTGAACCTCTGAATCCCTAAGTTGTTTTTTTGCAATTCATGAATCTCAGATTTTTGTTTGTTTATGTCTAAATACAATACATCCTACAGTTTCAAAGATACTATCGTTGGAGATACTACCCAGGAGATGCATTAATAATGGAGACATGTCCTACTCTCCAGACACCAGATTCAAACATCACATGAAGGAAAAAAAACCCACTAAACAATTGGGAAATGTTAAGATACTTCTGAGGACTTTTTGCTTTGAGTTTTAGAATGACCATATTTTTCTGATTCAGTTCAAAGCTACTGACTTAGAATTGCCATCAGTATGGGGATGTGTGCAGAAAAATTTGCTGTTTGCTGATAAACTGGAATATATAGTTAAAAGACAATAAATGCACTTCATTGAGGACCTTTCCTAAATGATGTTCGATTACTCTTCTAAGGTTTTTGTTTGTTTTTTTCCCCCCAGAGAAATGCTGAACTACTTAACAGTAATTTGAGGCTGGCAGACCATGGACACTTTCCTGTCTGCCCTCCTTCCACTGGCCAGCTTTTGTTGGAACATTGTAGTTTCCCATTTGGAAGTGAAGTGGGAAATGTTGTCCTTTAAATTTTAGCTGTCGTGTCAAATTAGGTCAGACTTTACAGCGTGCCATAGCACAAAGTGATGCAGCGTGTTATAAACAGAGCCTGCTAAACGTGTGCCTTCTATTGCCAGTTGTACATTATTTGAGAATGAAGTGACTTTCCGCTTATAAATCTTCATTGGATTCACAGCTCTCCTGAAAGGATGAATAGTGGGAATTACTGGGTCCTGCAATGTTGCAAATCACTTGTGTTTGACTGGTCTGTTGAAAAATCTATTGCAGTCAACAGCTCCAGTTTTCTGGAGGGTTGAGGTCTGTGCAGAGCACTGAATCATTTAATAAAATAATTTCTGTACAGAAAAGTTAAGCATAACACAGTTTGAAGCCCCACAGATTTTGCAGGTGGCTTTACTGATTTACTGATCTACAGAAATGATTGAGTTGCTATCAGAAAGGTGAAGAAAAGGTAGGCTTTGTTCTTGCATGTAAGCAGAAGATTGTGAAGGAGAACTCCGCCCATTAGAAAAACGGAGGTATTCTATTACCAGTCCATTAAACCAATCTGTTAAACATGCTGGCAGGAGAAGTCCATGATATTGCACTTTTTAGGCTGCTGGTTCTGTTACTGGAAAAGTCATTCCCTGTGACAAACCTGGACAAAGGAATTCATGCGGAAAAAAAAAATTAAAAACATATCCTGTTCCACCTTCCCTTAAACATTCATAAGATGAGAAAAATGGATGGATGTGCATTATCTAGAACTATTTTGCCCAGATTCTCCACTAACCTGGATATGAATTGAAGGGTGAAAATGATATCCATAAAAATTACCAAATGGAGTAATGTACTTTAGGCACAATGTCCTGGTGGAGGTCTTTTGTTAGGTGTGGAAAATCAGTCAGACATCACAGTGCTGGCTGTACTAGCTGGGATTCTTTTTTATTTGCCGTACATCGTGCCAGGTGTGATATTGCCACAGGTGTTTCCTGCCACCACTGGCTGATCAGGGACTGCACCATGCAGGAGACAACAACTCAGCACAGGGATGGATAGCAGCGCCAAGGCCCACAGAACAGTATTGGTTACCCTGATTCCTGGGGCTCGTGGTGTGCTCAAAATAGGGAGTGTGTAACAACAGGTGTCATAAAAAATGTGATGAATGAGAGATTGTGCTTCAGTGTTCCTGGTCTGCTGTGGGGGACAATGACCCAGCCACATGCACTCCTTATCTTGAGTCAGGTAAAAACAGTGCAAAGCTCTGGATTAAGCTCCTTGAGGTGCCAGTGAAAACTGAGAGCTTTTCTGCTTGTTTGTCATGGTAGTTTAGATAAATTTGAAAGATAGCATGACAGGATTCAGAATAAGAGCAGATAAAGAAGTTCTGGCTAACAGCCTCTCTATCACTTAATACTCTGATAAACCAGCAACACTGACTTTCACAGCTGTAGGTGAGGCTGCTGAGTGCATAATGGCTGCTGTGTTTATTTGGCAACCAGAAGCACTTTGCTCTCCTTTAGCATGACACCTGCTGCTAAGGGCTTAGCTATCTCTTTCTCTAATACATCCATGGCAATTCTATACCTCAAAAAGGCTATTATTACTGTTAAAGAGAGATGGAAATGTGTGTATATGAACCAGACAAGCCTGTGTGTGCACCCACATGTTGCAGATGTTTATCATTCTACACCATGGACTAAGGAACTGTATAATATACTGCTTTTACTTTTTTTTTTTCCAATTTGGACTTAGTTTCTCTGCATCCCTCTTTAGCCCAGTTAAAAAACTAACCATGGAAATACATATTGTTATTTATATCATGATGAAATTTAATGGTCCAAACCAAGTATTTGAATTTCATCACATTTAAGTATCTGGAAGGAGATTATCTCCCGCTCTGAAAATCATCCCACCTGAAAGGGCAAAACCCATTAATGACTCTGAGAGCAAAAAAACCTAAGATCTAAAGGGCCAGCAGATTTGGTCAGGGTTAAGGTCAAGACCTTCATGGCTTAAGTGAAAAGAAAATTATTCCAGTAATAGTGAATTTCTTTGGTTTCCATGCAAATCAAGAGAATTAGAAGGGACATTTGTTTGAACTTGATTCATTTGGCTCCAGATGTGCTTGGTTCCTCGTTGCTGTTTCCACTGAATTTTCAGCTGCTTCTACAGAGCAAAGAGCCTCCAGGGCAGTACTCAGAGCTCCCCTCTGCCAGGAAACTACTGACTGCTGGGCTGTTCCATGACAGAAACCATGAGTTTCCTTTGGCAGCTTTGTGATTTTAGCCTTTAGCACCTCCTGTGTGCAGGTGATCCTGGTATTAGATGTGTTTTCTCTGTTTGTGCAAAATGTGTGGCAGGGACTCGAACAACATTGCTCAGCACACTCACCACAAGCAATTCCCTTGCGCTGTCCTTTGACAAGACCTGACAGGTAGGGAGGATCACCAGGCTGGAACAGCAGGTCAGCTCAGCCTGCTAGGGGCTTCTCTCCATTTCTTTTCTTGACCAAACAGAAATGGCTAAAGATTCCCAGCATTTCTCCCTCTGACACTTCCAAAGAGACTCACTCCATTTTATAATTTTGTATACGAATATGTTCTCTAACAGATTCACTGATGAACAAGTAAATAATTCAGTGTTATATTGTGTTTGTGGAACTACAGCTGCTTAAGAGGGATGTTTCTAAGTCCAATAAGTCAAAAGCAAAAGATTTTGAAATAATAGCCAGGCTTGAACTGAAATTAAAATATTTGCATGACAAATCATCCTAAGTAGCATAATCCAGCTGTTTAGATCATCTGCGACTGATTGACAGTGCACTGCTCTGCCTTTTTTTTTTTTTCTCACTTAGGAGAAAGTCCACTAACCACAGAGAAATCCCTGTTCTTAGACATCCCAAACAGAGTAGCAATTTGATGAATATAAGAACAATAATGAATAATAAAGAGACGAGAATATAGAACGTCCTCCTGTTTGGGGTAAGTTACCAGTGGATTAAAGCAAAGATCTCGAGGCCTTTCTGGGCGTATCTGTCTGGCATCACAGTGCAGATAATTTCAGCTATTAATGTGATTTACTGCTGGTAAGAAACAAAGAATCATCCATTGCTGTGTTGGATTCAGATAGGTGGTTTTTTACTGTGTTGCTTTTGTTTGTTGTTTTGTTTTGTTTTGTTTTTAAAAAAATATTTCATTCTGATAGGACTTTTTCCTCTTCTTGTGAGTCCTAAAGAAAGAAAAGGATCTGTGGAGAAATGGTGTGGAGTTTGGGAGGCTAGAGAATGCAGACAGAGCAGCAGACCTAGTAGGCCTTGAAATCTGGGGTCTTGAGTGCTTGACAGGGAGGTCCCAAATATTATGTTCTCTCCAATTAAAGGACAGGGACAGTGGAACACATCTTGATTCAATTTTCTGTCTAAATATGATGATTCAGTAGAGCATTTGCTTTAGCGTTTTTGCAAAGTTTATACCGACTTAGATTTTCTGATTTTCTAGTGAGGTGTCAGGTATGTAAGTGGAGTATTTACTCTTCTTCCTGACCCTAAGCAACTGTTTATCATTCAATGTGATCAAACCTTTTATGAGCCATATTCCTTGCAAGCCAGTCATTTGCCCTACATGTACATGCAGTACCAAGCCAAACCTATGCTTTCTTTTTTTTCCTACTTTATAACCTTTCTACATAGAGCATTTTATGCATGTTTTAACCCCAGAATTGATGTCATAGTCTGAATCAGATATTTCAATGTAATTATTACATTTTTAAGCTATTCCATTTATCACATTATGGGGTCACAGACCAGTTCAAATTATCATAATTTTCAAAGGCTGTTGCTGTGGACAATTCATAGCTCACCACATCTAAAATAGTGTACCCAGAAAAATGACTGTTTCCTTTTCATTTCTTCAGGATCTGAGATACAGTGATGATGTGTGATTCTGAGACTGAAATGAATACAAAAGAGTTCTAGAGGTGTTTAATAAGCCCTTATGAACTCCATAGAGGAGGACAGAAATTAGGCAGAAGACTGATTTTGTCTTGCAACCTCTGATGTAGGAAGGATGGCATTATCCAATTGCAAAGCTGTCAAGAAAGGCTATTCTTGAATGTGCAGCTTGTAGACAGAATCTTGTAATACCCAAGAATGGCTGAATCATAGAATCACAGAATGGTTTGGCTTGGAAGGGATCTCTAAAGATCATCCAGTTCCAACCCCGTGCCATGGGCAAGAACACTTTCCATTAAACCAGGCTGCTCCAAGCCCTGTCCAAGCTGGCCTTGTACACTTCCAGGGATGTGGCATCCACAACTTGTGTTGGGCAATCTGTGCCAGGGCCTCCCCACCCTCAAGGAAAGAATTTTTTCTTCCTATCTAATGTAAATCCACCCTCTTCAGTTTAAAGCCATTAGCCCTTGTCCTATGACTCCGTGCCCATGTGCAAAGTCCCTCTCTAGCTCTCTTGTGGCCCCCTTCAAGTACTGTAAGGCCTCCCCAGAGCCCTCTCTTCTCCAGGCTGAACAACCCCAGTTCTCCCAGTGTGACTCTAGAGCAGAGGTGCTCCAGCCTCCCCTGGACCCACTGCAACAGGTCCATGTCCTTCTTCTGCTGGGGGCCCCAGAGCTGGATGCAGTGCTCCAGGTGGGATCTTACAGGAGCAGAGTAGAGGGTGAGAAGGGAAAGACTCTTAAAATCTTGGAGTTTCATAAGGGGAATGATACCTTTTGTCATGCATTTGATTTGAACAATTTTAGCCTGATATTGATGAAGAATCCAAGGCTTCCATAATAAAATAATGGGAAGGATGAAATCAAAGATTTAATAATTCCTGTAGTCGCTCAAGTCATTTGGTTAGTGAAATTTTGTGTGAGTGTGTGTGTGTGATATTTAACTTGGAACTTAGATTAAAACTGAACTACATCCCTATAAAAATAACACTACATATCCCAATCATAGTCTCTATCAATAAAATACCAAATAGTTTTCAGCTGGAAGACATTCCTGGTTTTTACTGTTTTTTTTTAGTGCAGATACAAATGCACAGATTGCTGCTGATTTAAAGCATGTGGAAAAAGCCCATGAAGATTTATATTTCTTTCATGATTGAATGCTGGTACTTGGTGTTATGTGGAAAAGCAGTCACTTGGTTTAATAGTGGCACAGCTGGTGTTATCTGAAAAATAATCACTATGATAGAAAGCACACATTTTTCATGTTTTTTGTCAGGTCTGTCAGAATATGTTCTGTACTAAGTCTACACATTTCATCTGACATTCCTTAAATTAATATATTAACAAATAATACTTTTAAGAATGACAGTCATAAAATGTGACTGTAATTGAAACATAACAGAGTATGGCTGTGTAAAACAAAGCAATTTGCAGGACCCATAAAGTGAGAAACTCACTATGATCTGTGTTTAGAAACAACATAACATTATTGTCTGGAAAGCAAGTGACAAATTGCAAGAATTAAAATTATGTATAAACAGTTCAGCCTGGTAATATTTACTGATTTGAACATCTTTAAATTACAGCAAATATGAAAATATTAATTTGAAGCACAAAACAGCTTGATTACAAAAGCTGGATTCTCGTTGCTCCTCTGCACCTTATCAGGGCTTTTAGGCAAGTGAGGAGAGGCAGATCAATGCCGGCTTTAAATGAGCACGCGATGTCACTTCTGAGGACTTGCTGCTGGATGTCCATTATTTCTATCTGTGGTAACTGCACAGTTGATCTTTTTATCTTCTCGCTGCCAGAGGCATGGGTCAGCCTGGGAAAAAGAAGTTTATTTACCCAGTCTTCTCTCTTTGTTACATGTTAATGGACAACCCACTCACACATAATTCTGTCCCCTGTGGACTCCCAGCAACAGGAGGAAGGATAAGGAGGGGGTAGAGTGTGAATGCAAAATGATCTGCAGTGACTCAAGTCATAGGGAGGTCCTCCTCTCTTCACTTTGTCAAACGGCAGAGGTTTAATCTCCCAAATAAACTTCGTGAGCTCCAGAAGGAAATGTTTCTACTTCTGAATTTGAACTATCTCCTTTTAAACTCGTGAACTGAAATGTGCGGGGCCCCATGCTGAATTGAAACTCTCACTGTTACAGAGGATTCTGTGCCAGTGAAGGAAGCTGGCGAGTCAGGTTCCATATGCTGTGTGTGGTGCCTTTTCCTTGCCTATTTCCCATGTGCAGTTCCTACAGGAAACTGAAGATCTTGTGGAGGAAGAGGTTCTGTAATGGAAGAAGTAGCACACTTAATTCTGTACTCAGAAAGACCTGTAGAATTTACCTGAAGCATAAACCTTAATGTGCAAATGATATTGAATGTAACCTATACTATCAGAATATCCAAAGATTTGACTTAGGAAAACTCATAATATTTATATTGCTTGCTTTTGCATTGCCATGACATTTTAAAACTCTTCCCAGTATTTAAAAGCTTAACCCCACACTAAAGAGGTTTCTCTTTTTGCCATGAATATTTCATACCAAAGAAGAGTACAGTAAGCTCAATTCAAATAGAAAAAATCAGGATTTACATGGACGTGCTCCAGCATATTTTATTGTTCTAGTTAGCTGCTTCAGTAAAAATCCTGTAGAAAATTCACCTTTCCTGACATTAGTAGGACTTTCCAGGTAGTCATAGCCAGAGTCCATTCAGTGAAGTAGCAATGACTGCCCACTTTTAGTTTTCATACAGGCAGCAAATATAATAGCAGAAAATATAACCTGCAAGTTACAAGCGTGTCAGCAATCCTCAGTTCCCCACAGTGCAGGCAGAATATAAAAAAGTGTTTATGGTCCAAAATGGAAGAAATCTTGAATATGTCCTTAATACTGAAGAAAAATGCACTTACTCAACTGTTGCATTCAAGAAGTCCAGTTCACAGAGATGGCTCTTTTATTTTAGTGACTGTTTCTTTGTAAAGATAAAAAGCATTCTCCACTACTGAAAAAATGAGGTTCAGTTGCCATGGTGGCTTTAATTTTGAGATGTGTCGTAAAAGGCTGTTTGTTTGCAAATGTAACTGCCTCCTCTCCCTCTGCCCTTGCTCCAATACCTGGCAATTTCCAAAGTGAATCTGACTCCTGAGCTAATTGCTGATTTTGCATTAGTGGGTTTTTTTTCCACCATGTCTAGTTCACTCTCAGGAACACAACGGACACAAAAGGAAATGGTTTGAAAGAAAAGGAGAGTCCATCAGAATGAATTTTGATCTGTTTAAGCAGCTCTTGTCAGCAATGTTCACCCTATAGTGCTGTTTTCATTAATTCATTTGCCTTTTCACGGCATTTTTCAGTGCCCTTCACACCCATTTTTCTAAGTGTCTTAATTGCAGACACCAAGTCATGATGAACCTGTGCAACTGCTCTGACAGAAAAAGCTGCTCTGGTCCAGCAGGAGAAATGCAGTGGATGTGTTTGTCACTAATTGTCATCTCTATTTGTAGGAGAAGGGGATGAATTGGTGCTGCCAATTAAATGGTCTGCACTGTGCCAGGCCCTCCTGTAGTACAGGATTATTGCTGTGAACTCCAAATATGAGCCTGAAGGAGCTGATCCCAAGCAAAATGTGTGTTAAAAGTGTTGAGTTACAGTAGAGACACCAAGGTAACAGCCCTCCTGTTTAAATAAATGGATAGGTTTGAACAGCTGCCTCATTCCTGTATTAATTATAGTGCTCGTGTTTTAAAGCATTCTTACTTTTCTTGTGTTTTTGCAACATAGCAAAATCCTGCTATGTGTGGATCAATCAATAATATTGTAATTAGTCAAGAGAAGTTTAACTTGTTTCTGATAAGACACTTGTAAATGTAATGTGCTGTTTTTCTTTGCAATTATAAATTTACTAAATACTCTTTTGGTGACACAATGACGTGCATGCTCACTCTTAGCTTTTCAGTAAAATCGCAAGGAAGCATATTTTGTTCCTTTATTTGCAGGACACAGGAATTCAAATGGAAAATAAAGCCGCAGTGGTATTGTTTCATACCATAAACAGTAGGCATCAGGAAAAACCCAGGGTAGAAAAAGACTTTCTCATTTTAAAATGTGGTGCTGCCTACTACTGTGTGTTCTGGCTGTGGTTTCACATACAGAACTCTTCTAGAATTTTCCAGGAGTATTAAGGATAAGCCCATGCTTTCTATCTTCCCAGTTGTTCACAGATGTGTTCAGCCAACATGCATCCAGCTGGAAAGTTGCTGTTGCATTTATCTGCAAGAATATTGACACGTACACTTCCTGTGACATGAAAGAGGAGTAAGGATGTCCCCTCGTCCCTTCTTGTTGCCTGCTTGGCAGCAGCAGGGATGGCTTCCTTCTCGCCCATCCCATCCAGCACCTCAGGCCCTCCTTTGATCCTAACGCTGGGCTTTGCACTAAAGCCTTTAATGCTTTTGAAGTGAAAGCTCTTCTCTCCCTCTGTGTTTGGGGCCTTGCACACATGAAAGAAAGAGCAGAATTTAGCCCTTTTATGTTTATATGATGGATTTTATCATTATTGGTCCCAAATCACTTCACAAACTTTGTAGGCTGCAAGAGACCTTGAGAGTTTATCCCTCTGCCAAAAGGATGCTGAGCTGAGCCCAAATTATACCTGACTGATTCTTGGCCAACTCAAACTTTTGCAACATTTCTAGGATTCTTATCACTGGACAATTAAAACTCTTTTCAAATCTGAGTGCTTTTTTGTTTGATTGCTTTTAATTTCTTCTGCATTTTGGTGAAGATATTATACAGATCATCTTTCTACTCCTCCCTGTACTGGTTTAGGAATTGAAGCTGCAGATTAGAATCAAAGAGAACTACATGCTCAGATTAATTCTTATAAGGAGTTGTTTTTCAGTAAGTCAGGTTACTCAAATGTGATCTAAGTCACTCCAAAGTTGGTATACTTGCCTGGACAAGACTTTAATATCCAATACTGTAATTTTTTTTCAATGCTTATAAAATTTTTAGTTGTCCATTATTAAATGTATATTATTTTCAATGCTTTCTGGTGTGGTCACTATGTATATAACATTATCATCTATTATTAAAAAAGGTCACTGAATCTGTTCAAACTAATCTGTCTTGAGTATTCTAAAAAGGTTTCAGATTGCTTTGGGGTTGTATGTTGGTTGTTTCACATGCAATGGTTTATTTATTTTTTATGAAATATGGGGGATTGAAAACACAGATTGGTTTCCAGGCCTATTTAATTATGGGTATTGATCAGGTTCAAAGTTTTTGAAAAAAGTGTCAAGAAGTTTTGGATAAAGAACCTCATGTAATAACAGCCATGGCCATGGGAGCCTCATTTCTCTTTATTGTGCTGCTGTATTAGTGCTGAAAACAGTACAAGTAGCTTGTAAACCCCCTTTATTGAAATACAGCTCCTGCTTTGGTTTATCCTGCTAAATACTATGATTTATGCTTTAATATTTTGGAATATAGTCACAAGATTTTCAACTTAAAAGCATTTTACATTAATAGAATATATTTTATTCACCTGCTATGTAGAAATGTATTTTATATATTCCTAAATTGTTTGATAAATATGCATTGTGAGAGAAATTTGGTTTGGAAGTGATGTGATAGGAATAACTTGCCTGTTTCCAAACTCAGAAGATGAAACCTCTAAGGGATGTGTGTGTGTGAAAGGGACTGGTGGGTGCTAAACACAGCTCTCTGATGCAAAAGCAGTTTTGGGCTCACGGGACTGTCAGCCGTCCCTCAGGAGGGCCAGGCAGGAATCATGGTTTTCTGTGGGAAACACACGGGGAGCCAGAGGTGCTCCACGGAGCCACCAGGGCCGGGTCACTGTGGAAGCTCTGGGGCTGTCCAGGTGAACCAGGCATCCCAGAGGTGCAGGCACGGAGCTTCCTGGTTTATTGGCTTGCACGAGTGTGTCCCTGGGTATGTTTTCACTGCAATTCCCCAGGAAGCCAACAGAAAACTCTCACATAGTGAGAGAAATGTTATTGCAAGGCAGAGCAGAGATAGGGATGGTGTAGGGACCAGAACCAGCTGGAAAGGCAAGGCTGGAAACTGCTTTGTTGGTTTTTTTTTTTTTTTCCTTTTTCACATTGGTTATTCCAGGTTATTTATGTTGTAGCAGAACAACACTTGATTTATATGACCAGGTTTTTTTTGTCCTCCTGGGAACATGACATCACTGTTACATTGGCTGACTCCTTTGCTTAGGATAAAAAAAGATCCAGTCTCAAATGTACACCTGTGTATGTGCAGCTGAATGAGTGAGGAGTTCATTCTGCATGCTACAGCAACCCAAGAAATAAATTATCATATGTTCAGCCTTACTCCAAAACATGAGCTGAACATAAAAGCCTTAGCAGTACATAGCAGTGAAGAGATTCTGAGCTAGATTCACTCTGGGGCTGTATGAGTGTGGAATTTTGTGGTTGTAGGATGGTGTAGAGAAAGCAAGCAAACCTAGTGTTAGATTGTCACAACACTTTTCTAGTGTATAACTGTGTTGTTCTTTCTCTGTGGTTTTGTTTTGGTTTTTTTTTTTTGGTTTTTTTTTTTTTTTTTTGTTTTGTTTTGTTTTTTTTGCAGAGGAGCATAATTAGATATGAAAACAGTACAATAAAAGCTTTGTGTCCCAAGCTGCCAGGATTGTGTTGGGTTTTCATTTCAAGCTTGTAGTTTATTGTAGCTGCCTTGGTTATATGCCAGGTTATCTGAACTGTTGCAAAAGCAAATGTTTTGAGCATTTTGAGACGTTTGAAGACCAGTTTCCTTTTTGTGTGCTTAAAATTTGGGCATGGAACCCTAACCTGGGTTTTAAATGAAAGATTTCTAACATTCACGAGTGTTCTGCCACACTCCCAGTTTCTGTGTTCAGGGGTACTCTGGCACCCCTTTCTTCTCAGTTCTTTTGTCTTGAAGAGCTTAAACCCAAATGGCAGCGCCTGACTTCAGCACCCAGTTTTGGAAATCTGAGTCTACATTAAAAAGCAGTCATAGGACCACCAGCAGAGTTTTGAGAGTGTCTTAAATTAACACCACGGCAGTTATGATTAATATATTTGTCTCTTTAGGGCTTTTGTGGCACGGATAATATTTGCTGTTCTCACTAAGTCTCGATTAAATGAGTGCCTGAGACTGACGGGCAGTTTGTCTGTAATGACAAGTGCTTTACTGTAGCAGAAAAGGATGAGCTGCCCCAGGGAGACATCACCACCCACTTGAGCGAGATCCATGAAGGGTTTATGACCCGTTTGAATCCTGATTGAGCATCACTGTCTTGACCCTCAGGGAGCCAATTGTCTGGAATACTTGCTCTGTCAGTCTGAGCGATGTGCTCAGAATCCCTCTGAAACCTGTATGTCTTGATTGTGTGTAATACACACAGTGAATTATCAAAATGGTATAAAGATAGGGAAATATTTTGTCACTGGGTATCTGAGTGTCATGTTTAGAGAGCACATTGTTTTACTTGCCAAGTAAAATGTACTGTGAGCTTAACCCTTTCAGGAATAAATTGTTTCAGGTCTGACAGTTAATGTATGAATGGTTTCCTTTGAGGCAAATGGGTCTGATAGGTGATTACTGAATGAAATTAAACTCCTTGTGGCAGAAAGTCTGTGCCTGGAGCTCTGGGGAAGCCTGGGGCCAAATCCAGTTGTGGGGGTGGTCAGTGCCCCTCCATGGGAGCCCAGGTGGGCACAGGCTGGTCACAAGGTCCGGCAAGTGGAGCAGCTCTAAGCTAAAGCCAGGCTGATGGGGAAGGCAGCACTTAGCACAGGCATGGCTTTTGTGCTTCTGCTGGTCCTAAAGAAGGTTTTGTAAGTCCACAGCAAGAGTGGAGATGGAATCCTGTCTCTGCAGGGGGGAATGCTGGGAAGGGGCAGTTCAGGAGACTGCTGCAGGTCTTTTTCTCTTCTTGTTGTCATTGGCCTTTTAAATCTGAAGTGCTCTTGTACCAAACTCGGGATGGTCAAGTCGTAACCCCCTGTGGAACAGGAGAGGGGTGCTCCTAGTAATAAATAAATTGTGTTTCATCTTCTGGGTAGCCTTTAGACTGTGTGTATACGTAGCAGGGAAGAAGGAGACAGTTGACTGTTGCTGCAAAATTTTTAGAAGAAAAAAGCCCCACAAAAAACCAAAACCAAAGCCCAAACAACAAGATCAGAAAAAGAATCCTTCCTCCATTCTACTCTCATCCTGCAAAAGCAGAAAACAACACCCAGTACCAGAAATGGAAAAAAAATCCTCCTTTGTTTTATAGTCAAGTGTTTCACAGCCAGCTAATCTTTATTATTATGGCTATTGAAGCAATTAAACAGATTAAACAGAATGAATTGTTGTTTTTCTACTAACATAAAGATGGCCTCTTAATTCCAAGTGCCCTTTTTTCCTAAGTAAATTGTACTTTCATCCCTAATTCCAAGAAGATTGTGGTGGCGTATGCATTTTTGTCTATGCAGGTACTGTTGCTGTTAGCAACATTTTTTGAAGTGACCAACTAGCATATGTAACTAAAACCACGTTAAAAAACTCCTTAAATCTTAAAAACGGCTAGATAAATTAAAAGAAGTAGTAGCAGACTCCTGTATAACTCAGTTCAAGAGAACATCAATATTGCTCATTGAAGAGTCTATTCTTCTAATTTTAAAAGAACAACTATTTGTCATGGTTCCAGTCCTTGGACTGGCACCTATCTAATTAAATGCATATGAAATTCAAAAGCCTTTACTGAGGGACAGTAATTTTCCTTGGTTGTTTTTAAAGTCACCAAGATGAAAGAAGAATTACATTGAACAGATAATGGATAAATTTCTCCATTGTGCATTAAAGTCTTGGATTGACTAATCATCCCATGGTTATTAATCAATGTGTTATCTTATAGTTTGGAATTAGAAGTTCTGTTCTCATTATTGCTGACTCTAGGTAATAATGCTTCCAGTCCTTGATTACCATGACACTCCGATGTACTGCCTTGCAAAATACCACAAAACTAATCAAAACCAGATCAGATCTATAACGAGCATCCCCGGTGCACTATGTTTACCTGACTCTTCAGCAGGGTATTTTTCAGTCTAGCCTTTCTAGAATGCCCTCTGTGCTGTTTTTCACATTGACCTGTCTGCTCCTTTTCCCTTATGACCATCCAAACGTAATGTCTGATTTATATTTGATGGTATTGGAAGATAGAGACACTGCTCAAGATTTTTGCTTAAAGAAGGCGATTCCCTCGGTCATGCCAGAACAGTTCCAAGGGGTGGATTGTTCCATGTGCCCAGTAAGAACGTGTGCAACGTACACAGAAAATAGCATTCTAAAGTTGTGATTTCTGTACTAAATATAATGCAGTGTTCAAAGGGAGTTTGTAGACACAAATTAGCCCTGACTGCATCTTGTGAAGGTAGCCTGGCAAATTAGAAGGCAGTATGTAAATATATATATTTCAGCACAAGTATGTGTATATTCTGGTGTTTCTGAAGACCTTTTTTTGACCACTGATTGTATATAAAGATGAAAATACATTAAAGCAGCAGATATGAGGATGGATTCATGGGAGGATTTTGTTATTTATTCCCCATAGTGGTTTCCTATTTCTTTACTTCTGCCCTAGGGTCAGAAATCCTATGAAACTCCAAGCTTAGTGCACTTGAGGACCCTTTCTCCTATTGCTCATACCAAAGTTATATTATTTAGAGAGAAAAATAGTCCCTGATTCTGTAATTGGAGCTTATAAGGGCTTGATACAGATGCAAAGATCTGACTATTCATGTGCAGCTGTGGAATTGGGATATTGCAACTAGATATTAGAACTGGAACAATCAAGTTAAACAAGTCTTGATCTGTACCACAATCATAGTGAACAATCCAGAGGGGGATGTTGGTTTCTTAACAGATCTGTGATATTATGTAGTTTGAATTCAGCATTAAAAAATACACTGTAAAATGTTTCTCATCAACTTCAAAGACAGTGAGCTGTTTAAAGAGCAGAATGCTGTTTCTAACCCAAATTATCATTTAGTGAACTGCCAGTAATGATCTCTGCTCAGGAATTTCCAGTATTGAACCCTTTTGATGGCAGAATAATGATGCTGTGAACAGACTCCTATTTCTGGTTTTGTCTACATCAGTTTCATGTTCAAAAGCAGTTAAATAATTCTAATTTCTGAGCTTGTTGGTGTGTGAATACACCCTTCTGTTCATTTTTTAAATACTGGAAAAAGGCAGTAAAAAGTAATTTCATGAATAGTGCATGTGATATAAAGCTAAGTATTTTAGAGGTCTAACAGAGGTGAATAATGACAGACTTCACATTTAAAAAGTAAGGTATGCATTATATTGGAAGACTGAGAAAGAGCAAGTCATTATGCATAATCAAATGAAACAACCTTTCTGTGGTGTGTTGGGATTCATATCATCTACTTTAGCAGATAAGCTAAGACATAGCAGAGATTAATCTGTTATTTGCTGTAATTAAATCACAAAATTGCTTCATCAGCTTCCTGATTTCAGTGCTCTTTCACTTGCTTATGTCCTGGCTGTGCTTGAGCCAACACAAACATGGAAAAAAAATGAACTCTTTGAAAGAAATTATATCCCAACATGTCAGAGCTAAAACATCCACAGTATTAAAATTATACCCTGCTGAAACTTATAATGTCCTGGAGAGATTTTATTATGCTATGTACACTGAAGTTTGTGCTGAACTCCAACATATAGTTCACACATTTGATAAAATATTAAAGAAGGACAAATGCAGGACTTGCCAAGGTGAGGTGCTGTAAACTTGTCCATGCATATTTGGCCTTTCATGACTTCTTGTGCATCTTTATTTATTGTTTCCAAACAACGTGTATTGTCACGAAAATGGCATTGTACTTGGAAAAATCCTATCAGGCAAAGTCAACCCCTAAAATAAGTGTTATAATAAATATGCAGAAATGTCATTCTTTACATTAGCCCAAAGGTTTTGTATAGCTTAAGGATATGTTCAGTAAGCTAACTATAAAAATAGAAGCTTGACAGTGGGGATGAATGTGTGTGTCAAAATAATATTACTCTTTCTGGGAGGATGGCAGAAAAAATGACACTACATCCACCAGCATGATTTTTATAGATCTGCCTCTTTGCCAGATGTCACCTTTTATAAACTACTTTATAAAAACATGACAGTGTAGTGAAGTAGTGTGTTTATAGCTTGATAAACTTTTGTAATAAAGTTAGGATTGGCTGAAAATTAAAGCCTTAGAGCCTACTCATTAAGCATTTGGGAAGCTTGCTCAGATTTAAAAAGGAAAATACTAAAGAAATATGCAGAATGAGTCACAGGCAGTAAGTGGCCTTTTTCAAGAGACAGTGGCTTATGGTTGTGTTTACCAGTATGCCATGCAATAACCTATCCAAATATATTACTGGGATTTTAGAGAATAAAGTTTGCATTACTTTAAATGTAAACACACAGAGACAAAATATACAGTGTGCATTAAATTATATGTTTCCGAAGAGTGCTATGAGGACATACAGGATTATGCCATAAATATCACTCCAGCATACAATTGTTTTATTACATAATAAAGGTCTGTATATTACCCTCTGCTGCACCATGCAACACATAATTCAGATTTTTCATGACACGTCTAATTTATACAACTCTCTGCCTCTGGAAATCATACAGGAATAATATCTTAAACTGTTACTAGCCTGAAAGACTTCAACACCGGAATTGCTATCCCAGCACAAACACTGGTCTGCAGAGGCTGGGGTCACCTCCCTGTGTGCCTCACTAACTGCAGTGCAGGGAGAAAAGTCCCCTCTGGTCTGTCGCGAGGTTTGACAGACACCTTGAAGGCAGAGATGCAAAGACCTCCTGAATACCCTCTTGCCTCTTAGAGAATTCCTGTCATACCTCCCTCCTTGCTTCTTCACTCAGAGAAACTTTTGAAACTATTCCACCAGACTTTATTCCATCCATATTAACAGCTCATGAGGAGAGGCCCTGGGCAGTATGTGCTGGGTTCTGGGCATCAGCTGCCATCATAGGGAGGCTCTCCTGGACAATGTGAGGTGAAATCCTCTGTGTGCACATGGATTGCTCATAACTGGAAGTGTTGATCCGCTGAGAAGTAGCAATGTCACCACTTGAAGGAACCCATGTTTATTTGCTCAGCCACGTTTTTTTGACAGACACAACTTGAAGTCAAAATCATCCTCTAACATACAGGATCTTCTGTATCGGGTGAACCATAAGCAAGCTGCTTTTTCACAAATCATTTCTACATCTGAGAGTTTTGTAGCAATGTGAAACATATTCAAGCCAATGTTGAAAATAAGACTATGCTTTTGGCTGTGTTTGAAGTTCTTAACCTTTCCCACTTCTACCCCCCTAGAGATGCACTTTCTTGTATAACTTCAAACTAAACACAGTCTTTCTCTTGGGCTATGTAGGTTTGCATTTTGAGGGGAAAAACACACACAAACACCATTTACAATCATAGGAAAATAGGCTTGGAGGTCTCCCAAGAGGCAGTCAGTACACTCTGCCATCCTAGGGCAGTACCAGCCTGTGTTGGTTTATGCTGATGCTCTGCCTCTCAAATGTTTGTTTAACCCTTTTTCCCCCCAGATCTTTGGTGACAGATGCTCCACAATGTCTCTAGGAAAATCCCTTCCAGTATTACAATGTTTATTTGGGGATGTGTTGGGGGTGAGTTTTTTCCCATGTGTCTAACCCAGCCCTGTCAAATTTTCAGAGGCAAACTGTTTGGGGATTTTTGGGGTTTTCTCAAGGGGTTGGAGGGGTTTTTTTGGTTGTGGTAGGGTTTGTTTGGTTTGGGTTTTTTTGGGGGGCAGGGAGGGGCAGGTGTTTGCCTTTTTTAATAAGCCCAGTTAAAAAAAAAAAAGAGAAAACTGTTCTATCAGATTTTACTAAGCCTGTTTGTAGTCCTCATGCACCCCAAGAAAATGGTGTAGTACAACAGCAAAAGCATGAATTTGCAGGACAACTTGAAGCTGAGCTTTACTCTAGTATTTAGAGGTATGGAAATTGATCTAAAAGAACCTTTTGTTCTAGAATACATTCTAATGGATGGGAGTTCTGCTTTGGATGGCATAATAGGAAAAGTGCCTTGCTCATGTGATTAATTGTCTCTAGCAGGCATAGTCACAGTGGGTGCTTCTCTAAGTGTGAAGGCCCCCACAACAATAAGGGGGGCACAGGATACTGGGTTTTTCTGGGAATTGTTCCTAATAGCTGAGCACCACCACTGGGAGGCATCTACTGTGCTGTGTGCAAGATTCCAAATGACACTAACCCCAAAACACCTGTGACCCATCAGGTAACAGAGCAGCAAAGGAGTCACCTGGTTGCATTACTAATGCCTGAGATTCAGGGCTTGTTGGGAGGGAGAACATGGCAAAAGCTTGAAATGAAGGAATCTTACAGTTTGAGACTTTGTTCAGAAAATAGCACAGACTTCCCTCTGCCCATCCTCTCAGTGAGGAGCAGCCACAAAGGAGGTGCTTTCAAGGCATGTCCTTCCTGTGCCCATCTCCTGGACCCCAGTCCGCTGATAGCTGATGTGTTTCTGAGCACTTCTGACTACTCCCCATCTCAGGAAAAGTGTATATTATGCTAGAAACAGATCTATTCCTTAAATTCTCCGTCCTATGTAACTTGACCGCACAGATTTTCACAATGGTAATAAATTTTTGGGGAAGACACCTGGCTGTTTGGGCCCAGTGTCTCTCACATGTCCCTGGATATATCCTGTTATTTATGCAGTGCTCTAACTGCTCATGGTACTTATCAGACAGTTAAGCAGCACAGTCCTTGCCTTCAAGAGGCAAGTGAATGCTCTAATGGAGGAATATGAGGTGCTCTGGTAAATATCTAAGTAGTCAGTAATGGCTGAAATGGAAATAGAGGAAAATTATATCATGGCATTAGAGAGGGTTAGACCTTATGAGATATTTTTTATGTGGTGAGGATTAGTTTTGGTCCTCTAAGACTTATAGCTTTAAACATGGGATCGTAGAAAACATTGCTTTTTGCTGCTCATCCTGCTCTCTGTGGTCTAAGTAAACAAGTTTCACTTAGTTCCCTGTGCTGAGCTTCGTGCTACCGCAGCCAAATGCAACTACCCTGAAACTAAATAGTTCAAACTTGAGGTTCTTTGGCTTGACCGGTTTTCTGCTGATTTTGTAGACTGAGTGGACTCCCTGAGGAGTCACATGAACAGTGGGGTCAAGTGCACTGTAGTTTCTCCAGACAATTTATTGACTGTGTAATTATTTGCAGGTTCTAACATACCTGTAAATTTCTACATTCAGGTGTTGACATTTGTAAATTAAGGAATTTCCAGATGCATATGTTCTACTGATGGAGGGAAGTTCTTGTGCTCTAAGTGGAGCACTTACACAGCACTGCCTATTTTGTTCTAACATACTGTCTTTTTCTTGATCTTTCTCCTGTCACGTTGCTTGTTGTATTAGTTTGGCACGGCCTGGTTTTGGGTAGCGGGGGGGTGCAAAGATGGCTCCTGTGAGAAGCTGCTGGAAGCTTCCCAGCATGTCTGGCAGAGCCAATGGCTGATGGCTCTGAAGATGGACATGCTGCTGGCCAGAACTGGGCCAATGAGAGAGGCTGGTAACGCTTCTGTGATGACATAGTTAAGAAGAAAATCAAAACAAAGTCACAGGGTTTTGCTTCTAGTCAGAGAAGAGGAGGAGGTGAGAATATGTGAGGGAGAACAACATGGCTATACCAAGGTCAGTGGAGAAGGAGGGGAAGGAGGTGCTCCAGGGGCCAGAGCCAAGCTTCCTCTCCAGGCCATGGTGAGGACCATGGTGAAGCAGCTGTGCCCCTGCAGCCCCTGGGGATCCACGGGGGATGCAGAGATCCACCCGCAGCCCTGGGGGAGGTGCCCACGCTGGAGCGGGTGGATGCCTGGAGGAGGCTGTGATCCAGTGGCAGACCCGGTGGAGAGAGGGGGCCCTGCTCCCAGGCTGGAGCAGCCTGGCCTTGCAGGACTGCACCCTGTGGGAAGAGACCCAGCCCGCAGCAGTTTTGGGAGGGCTGTGTGCCCGTGGGAGGGACTCACACTGCAGCAGGTGCAGTTTGGCTGCTGAGGGGACCCACGCTGGGAAGTTCACAGAGAACTGTCTCCCATGGAGGGACCCCGTGGCCTCACAGGGGAAGACTCCTCTCCTGGAGCAGTGGAAGAAAATCCTGGTGATGAACTGACCAAACCCCCCCTGCCCTGCGTCCCTGTGTTGTCGGTGGGAAGGAGGGAGAGCCGGGGGGTGGAGGGGTGGTGTTTTAGGGGCTTATTTTACTATTTTACTTCTCATTACCCTCCTCTGATTCTGTTCGTAATAAATTTCACTTAGCAACCAAGGCTGAGCCTGTTTTGCCCTTGAAATATTTCTCCCGCTCTCCTTATCTCACTCATGAAGCCTCCGTTAACCCTTTCCTCTTTTCCGTCCTTTTGCGCCCAGCTGTGGTAGGGGAGGGTGAGCGAGTGACTCTTGTGGGTGGCTGGCATTGGGCCAGTGTCAAACCATGACACTTGTGGTTTTTAGAGTCTTGGCAAAATGAAATCCTTTGTGGCAAATGTCATTTTTCTATGCATGATTCTAACGGGATGGGATTGTTTAGACTTTTATCTTTGCTTTCCTTAGTTCTAAAGAATAAATAGGGGAGTAAACCCCCCATGTTATACTTGTGAAAACAGATCAAACTTCCTGTAACAGCACCAAAATTATACTGTGAATTATGTAGCCATTTCATGTATTCTCTGTGTGTGTCTTCTTGTGTGTGTTAATTTGCATGAAAGTCCATCTAAGTGCCCATGGAAAGGTATAGGGGCTCCCACGAGCGTGAGGTTTAGCTCTGGCTCTATGTGCCTCATGGGCTCCCAACTCAGCCTGGGCACGTCCTTCACACAGTGTCCCAGGAGGGGGCTTGACCTAGTGGGTTTGTATCCAAAGCTGCATTTAAAGCCCAAAGGACTTCAGCAGTGCTTTGTTTGGCTTGTTTCTGTGGAGGGTGCTTGCCCTCTGCCAGCACTGAATGTCAGCTGTAAAGGTATGGGGTGATTCTGCATCACGCACAATGCACTGCCTTGTTCCATTCCATTTATCCAATACTTTGTCCTTTATGTTTTCACTCTCTGGTCCTTGATGGTTCCTGAGAAAGCACAAAGTGAGGTTTTGTAGCTGATTTGGGAAATAAAGCTATGAGAAGTTCTGTTGGTTACATGATATGGTGATTTGATCTTTTGCTTTATCTGCTACTTCATTTCTTCATGTTGTTTTTGAAAAAAAAGGATGAGATTTCTTCAAATTCTACTTGCAAGTTATTTTAAAATTGCTTATACCCAAAATATGAAATAATTATAAAAAGAAATGTAAAAAAGTGAAAGGATTACAGAGCCTTCCATTGTATGCCTAAGCATTAGGCATGAAAGATTTCAGCCAAACTAAATATCTAGCTGGTCATTTCCTTGTTTGAATGCTGATTTTTTTAAAATGGAATTTTATTGCATTTCTCTTGCAATAAAATTTCTCTTGCAGTAACTTTTGGAAACAGTAGTTTTCCGTGACTTGAGGCCCGTGAGAGCTATCTGGATCATTGTCAGGTATTCAGGCTCCTCAGCTGGGGTTTCTTATGCTGAGTAAATTCCTTCTGAAATTTAATGTCCCAGTCTACCTTTTTCTGTTACTTTTGGAATATGTTGCAAAGACAAGTTGAATTCAATTTTTTTTAACCCACAAGCCCCACTTCTTTCCCTCAGCAGATGATCTCTCACCCTCTTCATCTTCATTTGGTTTTGGAGATGTTACAAAGGGAGGTTGAGCATGAAGGCATGGAAGCAAGGCAGCAATGAGGAAATGTAACTAAAGAGCTCAACTCTCATAGAAGGAAAGATGCTAGAAAAACTGTACTTTATGTAGAAGAAAGGTGTTTGATTAACTTTATTGGACTTAGCATTTGACTCAAAGTAGGTCAGCAGTGAGATACTGTGTGGCGGTGTGATGAGATTGGAGAGAATCATTCTAAAAGCAGGATAATCTCTGAATTAGAAAAAGCACATGGAGGAATGGATTAAGAAGGGGTGTAAGTAGAATGTTTTCCAGAACATTAATAATAAAACTTTTTAGATTAATATTTCCAGTAAAACAGACAATATTCTTAAAGCTGAATATGGTTTTTCCGGATGAGTATTTAGTACTTTATGGCAATAAATCATTACTTAGTTGAGAAAATCCTGTCAGGAAAAAAGAGGGATATTGTGAAAGAAGGAAAGCTTTTACAAGTGATTCATTCACCTTTTTAACTTCAACTTGGGTAGTTATGAAACTGATCCCAGGGATGTTGGTGTCTGACATCGTCATTTTGGTAAATATTTGCGTGAGGCTTACAGGGATGAGTACAGGACTATGCAGGTGCCATTTAGTATCCATCATTTTTTCTTATTAGTTTGGTAAATAATATTTAATTATATTTATAAATGAAAAATACAACCAGCAAAATACTTCATCTTTCCATCTTAAAATTAGCTGAAAGAAATAATTTTGCTTGTGTGTTACGAAGAGTTAGGCCCTTCTGTTTCTGCAGTCTTTGGCAGATGCAAAGTGGGCTTCTTTTAAATAAAAACCGCTTAAAACAAACAAAAAACATGTTCAGAAAGTAAAAGAGGAGCTCATTTACCCTCAAGTAAAAGAGATTTACATGAGGGTAAATCATGGCCACTTAAAATTTCAGAACCTGAGGATCTTGGTAAATGACTTCTTCTGACTTTCAGATTTTTGCTTGTGAATGTGGTTGTTTTGGTTTACAAAGAAAATTAAGTGAAAAGATGAAAGCACCAATTTTTTCATTTGGCTTGTTTTCCTGACTGCCTCCAAATGATGATGATTGGCATATGTATTTTAACAGCTTCAGCAGAAGGGTCCACTTAAGTGCATCTGTTTTCTATTTTATAATGGGCCAAGGTAAATCATCTTTTTCTTATATGTATAGTCCACTTTTGTTGGGGCTTTTTTGTGGGGTTTTTTCCATTAGTTCCTAAGGGTTGGTTCCTAAGACCCTATAAAACCTGTCCAAAAATGTGAACCATGAACATACCCGAACTATTCACCACAGCTGTCAGAGGAATAAACATTATTCTTCTGTGTTCCATGGTTTAAAAGAAATACTTAGTGGTTTCCATTTCTGCAGCATCTGGCTACCTTGGAAATGTTGTTGATCTTGGCCACACGATATGAAGATGATAATTGTTTTCCTTGAGGTAATTGTTTTCTGTTAATGTTATTGAAATTGATGAAGAAGTATTTTACTTGTGAACTCGGCTTTCCCAAGTAACAGTAACTATTCCTTTGGAAATACAATATCTTAAATTTGTGTAGTAGAAATAGCAAGCTACTCCAATACAGGTGATTTCAATATTTTGATCGGCTCCAAAAGAGAGCAACAGGGTTCACTTTGTGGAGTTGTAATTTCAGGAATGTCAGTTACTGTAATTAATTTTCAGATAAACGCAAAGAAATATAGACAGAGGGAAACTTTGTGACTGATTAAAAGAGTTTGTAGTTCATCCTAGTAACAGGAACTAGGCAGCCAGCGGGTTTGGTAAGAAGAAATTTAAGTTCAGATTTTGATTAAGGGATTTCTCGGTCTGCAATTCAAAGACCTGTCCATGTAAAAGCCCTGGAATTTCATTGCAAACAGATTTGAAAGGGAGAGTTAAACCACTTCAACCTCAGACAGAATGGATCTTCTTAATCATTATGAACCCCTGCCATTAGTGCTGAGGTGGGTGATAAATAGCCTGTCTGATATTTCCATCCAGCCGTCCTCCTTTATAGCTGTGGTATTGCAACACTTTAAACTTCCACTTCTTTCTGGTGAGCTAGGAGACCATAGATAATCACTTAAGTGGAGTTCATATTAATTATATTGACAGCAAAATGAAGTATTTTAATTTCCCACTATCGATCAGAGGATTCCTTGGGAGGCTGCAGGGCTTGGATAGCTGTCTGTTGGACCTGGTGTTCATGCTGGAAGTCTGCAAGGTGTCTCATATAAAGCCTTTTGCTGTCCTCCATAACGGTCTAATTTCTCATTTGATAGATCTTTTGTGTACTGACCAACACTGGGGTATGACTTTGTGCATTTAAGGGGTCAGTCTGTAAGGCACAAAATAGAAAATAACCCATTTATATCAAAGTCGAATGTCAGCTAAAATCTCCTGAGAAACCAGTGCAGCTGAATGTGTGTGAGATGCTGCAGATGGAGCTCTGGAAAACATCCTGGCCATGTGAACAACAGAATTTCTTTCCTGAAGGTGGGAGGCTTTGTAACAGCCCATTGTTAGCAAAGTTCTTGGTTTATTTGTAATTAATCATGTACTGTTGTTTGACAGTACGTAATAGAACTAGAAAGCAATTACTTATAACAGGAAGCAACTGTCAGTTAATGCACTAATACATTAATGAATCAAGTTTACCAAAGGTGAAGTGATGGGATAAATTAAACACTGAGCTTCTGTGTCCAGAAAATTCATCCTTTAGCATTTCAGATCTGTTTTGACTTGTTTTCAAACGGTGGTTCCTCATTGTGCTTGCAGTGTTCATGTTGGTTTGTGCTGATGCTGAACTGGCACAGGTTTAAACTTCTAATGTGATTAAATCTCACCTTTATAGCTCAGAAAACCTGTGTATTTATTTTAGTGAAAACATGAGAAGGGTCTCAAACCAGTGCTCGGTTTGATTCAGCAATGTTTTTATTATTATTCAGGTAGTCATTGTTTTCATAAGGGTGAGTCACATAATAAATGTGGTGCTGTACCAGACATTACCTGTAGTAGGTATTCCTAATATTTGACAGCCAGACAGATTTATTGGTTTGGTGTTTTTGTTTCAGATCTGGCATACCACTGGTACTTGCACACAGAGTCCAAAACGTGCTGGGATATTTCTGTTTGTAATTCTGTGTACTCTGCCACACATTGGTGAAAACAAAAGCCTGAGACATTTCCGTTTAAGAAACAGACTCCTGGCAATTTGGTATTCTGCCTCAAGGTTTCAGTAACCCATATTTCAGATTTCATTACAACGTGTTCTGTGATGTTGTTCTACATTAGTTTTGTTTCCTGTCAAAAAAAAAAAAAAAAAAGAGTGCAGATTTTGTGAGCCTTAAGATGTCTTTGCCGTAAGAGCTGGCAAATCTCAGCAGCCTCCCGTGGAATCTAGGCATGGATACCTATCTTCTGGAAATAAATCCTGTTGAATTGGCATCAGATGCACTGCGAAAGGGATGCAAACAATGAATCTATGGAAGTTGTCAGCACTGTATATTGCCTTGCGGGCTGGGGTGTCCAGCAGCGCACAGTTCTTTCCATCTCCATGAAGGAGCAAGGCTGTGAAGTGCCATATTTATGGATTAATCTCAAACATGCAATTTATAGATTTGAAAGTTGCTGTAAATTTACCCCAGTGTTTTGCATTTAGGTGATTTGTATCTTCAAGCAGGAAACTGTGTGCATTTCCTGGGCAAATCACTGTGATATTTTAAGCATCCTGGAGGCAGTCTGGCATAAAGGAGTGCTGCAGGAGGTACACTAATGGTATTTGCCAGCTGTGGACATTGTGGTCAGCAGTGAAACCGTGGGTGTGGTGTAATGATGGGTTTGCGTTTATTTGACTGATTTTTATTCATACAAGCATGCATCTGTGGTACTTAGGTTTGTATTTTTTACTCTCTTGATTCAAAATAAATTTCAATAACATGTAATTATGTTAGAGGTAAAACGGACACAGCCTTTTAAATTGGCTTGTAATGTTATTTCAGGAAGGCATGTTCCTTGGGAAGATGACATGTGGTTTCATAATATTAGTAAACGGGCACTTTTTTGAGATTGCCATTGTGTGTTGTGTGCATTAAAATATTTGGAATCAGCTTTCGACTTATGTAAAAAATCAAGTAAGGTTTGACTCTATATTGTCTATTTTTGAGAAGTATCTTTTAAATATTATGCTTTGCACCTGCTTTAAAAGTAGCAAAGGCAGCAAAAAACTATTTTAATATAAAAGTTTGTTTAATTACCTATGCTGAACAAGTTGGCAACACAGATAAATAGGAAATAATATTGCTTTTATACTTTAAAATATATATAAGTAGCCTTGTAAGTTGTTCTCCTGCTTAAGGCATTTGGCAGTTTATTTCTTATTTGTTGAATATTTCAAGATGTAAGCTTTTTAATGTTCAAAAGAAGCAGGGCCATAAAGCAAATCGTTTTGAAACTCCAAGATGAATGGACGATTGGAGACATTGTTCCTTTAAAGCACCAGCTGGGAGACTCCATTAAGTTGTGGCAGCAGCACACGGACCCACACGGAGCACGGCTCCCGGGGAGATTTCTGCAGCCTGAAATATTGTTATTGGCAGGTTTCTGAATAATTTCACAAAGGCACTTCAGGCCAGGAATCTTGTTAGTGGAACCCAGTCTCACTTCAGTCTTTATATCTCCAGCATGTAAAACTCAGCTGTATCCTCCTAAGACTCCGAGTATTATTTTTTTATTCAATTCACTGGCAGTGATTGACAAGGACCTCTTCATGAATATGTTAAGAAAGAGCTGTTTCCTGGATATTATGTCCTTTCATATCTGTCATAACTAGAATATTCATGATGCTGTTTTTAACAGGCCTCCTATTGTAAAAGAAATATCACGGAAACATGTTCTAGTTTTTATAAAGTCCAGGGAAAAATGAATGCCTTTGGGGCCGATAGGTAAGGGTTTTTTTTTAACAATTTAAAAATGCAATGTGACAGCTAGCAGAATATATATCAGTGAGCAGAAAGCTCTTAAATATCGCAGTCACAGGCATAGAATTGATAAACCGGTAGGGGCTGTATATGTATTTTTGTATTTTCTGATGGCTGTAGTTACACAATAATTCCTTGTACATATCTCCATTTAAAAATGCAATTATGAAATCAGGTTTTCTTTACAATTTTTATTTTTGGATGCTGAGAGCCTTTTTTTCCATCAAATCCTGCCAAAACTTCGACATGCACAGCCGTATGTCTTTGTTATACAGGAACGTTGGGCTAGTGAATGCCAGCTGCCCTTTGAGGGTTCAGCGCTGGCATCTCCAGCAGAGGGTTTCTGTGACAGAGAAGAGGGCAGCAAAACTGAAAGCCATGAAAAGCAGCCACCTCTTCCATGCAGAAACAGGCATATACAACTCCCCAGTGTTTTAAAGCAGTGATTTACTTGTGAGAGAAATTTTCTAAGTGAAAATATGATATTGTCAAAACAAATCTTCTGTTTAATAGAAAATATTTATTTGGTCAAAAGGCTTCTTTCAATATTAAATGAAGAGAGAACATTCTAGTCGAAGGTGCTTCTGCCCATAGCAGGGGGTTTGGAGTTAGGTGATCTTTAAGGTCCCTTCCAACCCAAACTGTTCCATGTTTCTATGATTTTATGATTTTGACCTAACTTTATTTTGACTTGCAAAGTAGTCTAATGTCAGTTTTTGAGATTAAGAGAGAAGTAAGATCCCTTTTTGTAGTCAGAATTGCAGTTTTAACTTACAGTATCATGTGATCTCAGTCAAAGATAAACGCATTTGCATTTTAGATGAGTTAAATATTTCCCATGGACAAGTCCTTCTTATTTGTCTTCCCTCAGAAACATTAAAGCTTCTTCTAGGGAAAATGAGTGGTTTTTCTGGCTGATTCTAATGATTTCTAGTCCAACGGGCATTATATGTTACTGAACAGTTCAGCTGTGTTACATAACTTTGTTAATGTTGATCCTGGGCACTTGCAGCATATTTCCAAATTAGTGATGGAGAGACTTAGAAATGTGTTACACACTTAAATGCAGATGAGGGGACTTTTTCCACCACTCTACCTGAGTGGAATTGTTAGAATTCAGCTCATTATTTCCTGGGAAAAGATTGGTCTAAACACTGCATACATGCAAGTAACTCTTCCCTAACTGCTAGATGCCATCAGTCTATTCAAAATACATTGTTATCCTTCTATACAAAAAACAAACAAACCCCCAAC
>WEIT01038121.1:99864-121306 GCA_013389985.1 Dryoscopus gambensis
GGGGGGAAGGCAGCTTAATGTTTGTAGAAGGCCCTGAATTGTGTTATTGGAGAGCCACTGTATTTCCTCTGTGGCTATTCATAACATCCTTTTGGCTGAATGTGCCATGGGCTGTGTGCTGGGAGCAGATTCCTGTGGGCTGCAGAAGCGATTAAGGCCCTGTGCATGCCTCGTGAAAGTGCATCTGTCACAGCAATTCCATGCAACAAATGGGGCAGCCCGGTTGTTTTCTTTTTTTAATGTAACAGGAACAAAGCTGTCAAGAGCGCCGTTTCACCTGGGTCTCTGTGCAGCACGATCGACTTTCCGTGCGCAGGAGCTGGCTGCTCCCGGGGGCGGAGCGCTCCCTACCGAGAGCCCGCGGTGCCCCCGTGCCCGCGGGGGTCGCACGGCAGGGTGCGAGATCAACCTGCTTAAGCTGGGCTCAAATTGAACACACTGACCTGCGGGCAAAAGGCTCTGTTCCTGTGACATCTTAGTGTCATACAATCCCCCAAAGTAAATAAGTCCTCATCAAAAAGCAGGAAAACAGCCATGCTTAGAAGCAAGTGCAGATTTATTGTGTGGATCAGCGTGCTTAGGAAGGTCGTGCCTGCATGTCTCTGGTAGTGAGTACAGCTGGCTATTTTCTCTGCCAGAAGGAAAAAGATGTCTTTTGCAAGGAAGAGTGAGATGTATGTTCCTTGCCTTTTTGGTTTCTCCTCAGATGTTTTCTCAGGGCTTTTATTCTTGTAGGAAAGTTGTATGGCACTGAGAGAAGTTCCAGTTCACTTTGAATGTGCAGTGATCCCGGGGTGATGGGAACTACTGTAGGAAGTAAAAGGCGCTGGATTTTGCTTTGTCTCCAAAGAGGTTTCAGCTGGCACTATTCTTACACCCGCCTGTAACATAAATACAACACAAGTTGTGGAGGCTTCACTTTGCTTAAGGCAAGTGATCCAGGCAACAAAAAGGAAATTAGGGGCGCTCGTTTTTTCTGTGTTCCCTGTGTGGATGGGTTTCCCACCTTTATGTCCAGTGAGGTCTGTACTGGCATAAACTTGATGAGATTGACCCCGGGGCTGCAATACACTGTTCATGTCTTAAGGATGCTCATGTTAGAGATATTAATATTTTATTTCTAATAGCTAATGGAGTCCTAAAGACTTTATGGACTTTTTACCCCTTATGTCACTGGTTTTGCATCACAAGTCACTGATGATTCATTGAGATCTCAGCACAGGTTCACAAGATTCTTCCACAGGCATCATTGAACTAAATATTAAATTACCTTTTCCTTACTCTTTGTAACCTCTGTCTGTAACTCTTATTGCTAAAGGGAAAAAGGGAAAATGGAGCTGGGATGAGTTAAACCTGGATGCTGTCTGTCTAAAACATGGTTAAAGTAGAAAAAAAGAAAAGCAGTCAAAGTGGTGTTTTTATGCCAAAAAGCAGTGAATAAAGAATGCTGTTGGCTTCTGTCTTAATCCATAAAAATCCCACAGCCGGAATGTCTATGGAATAATCCTGTAAGAAAGAAACACAGGAAGAGAGAGAATCCACATTGGTTTACAGCAATCCATGGGTGTTAAACTGTGCTCATCAGCACAGTGAAACAAATAAAACCACAAAACCAATCAAACAAAACCCCAAGCCAGACAGGTTGGCATCCTTAGTGCTTGTGGTACTTAGCTCATGTGTGGGTTTATCTTTAGGTGTGCTGCAACTACATTTCTGGTTCTTGATTGATGTGGCAAAATTATGATAAATGAAAGGAATTATGATCTCAAGTACTTTGCTTCTTGTCACATTTGGGTTATAAATTTTCTCCTGTTTTGAATAATTAATACAAGCTAGTATTTACTGAGTTGCATAATGATAAAAGAAACAAGAATGATGAGGAACTGTATGTTTTCAGTGAAGAAATTCTTAATTTCTATGTAGGTTCCCTCATTTGGGCATTGACTGGTTAGAGACATGTAGGGATAAAACAATCTGGCCAGTTTCACAATGCTTACAAAAGATAATTCGCATCCCAGGTAATACAGGCAAATGCCCTTTTATTGTGTCTGTAATGCACAATAAAGTCTCTATGAATGGTCAATACTCTAAGATTTATATTTATTTCTTCTTAGACCCCTGGTTTTGTGGAGCTGCAGACACCTGATGAAGTATCTATATAAAGATGTGAGGTAATTAGAAGTCTGCTTGACAAGCAAGTCTGTGTTGAAAGTATGCACAGCCTGGGTGGTTGGGAAGTGCTGACATGAAGGGGGAAGGGGGAGTAGCTGAAGTAGCAGAGAATGAGAGACCTTATTGAGATACTGAAACAGTGAAACAGGAGAACTGGGAAGAAGGGAAATGTCTTTGAGGGCTTTTTGGGCAGAGGGTGATAAAATGGAAAACACATTCAAATGATCTTGAAAGATAAAGCTTGAAAGGCCTCTTGGGGTGGGACCTGTTTTACCATACAGTGGCTTTTACTGCATCTTGCAGACGCAGTGAGGTCATGTCCCATTCCTGTTCCCATGGTGTCCCCTGCCTGCCGTGTGGATGCTGTCGGAGAGATGCTGGATGCATTTACAGCTGATGTCCCTCTCCATTTTGGAGCTGAAGGCATGACCCAGAGTGATGGCAGAGTGTTCATGTGGGATAGAAACTGGATGGTTGTGAATGACAGTGCCTTGTGTCCCGGTCAGCTGGGCCTCAGTTCCCAATAATATCCTATGTCCATCGTGAGCCTGACTCCAGGAAATACTCTAGTGGTACATTTCTGAAAAGAGATGGTGACATTTATTTGTTTTTTTTTAACGTACTGTAGCATTTTCCTAAAAATAATGATGTGAGATTATTGGGGCAGCATGTGGGTGGAATTTAGCACACAGTGATGTTGTGTCTCTGAACAGAAAACAGGAAAACAAATCACCAAGTAACTTTTATATCAAACGATGCAGCTCATCCACAATAACAGCCATCCCATAAAATGTTCACCCAAAGTCTGTATTTTCCTGGCCACCATTTTAGGATATGTTCAACAAAGAACATTGAGTATCTTTTGTACAGCACCTCCAATACTGAATAATTAGAACAGGAAGACTTTCAAGTTGGCTTCAAGTTTTAGGTTGTTATATAAATAAGTTCATAGGAATCTCAAATGCTTTACATAAATCTGACAGCAACTATAAAAGGCTTTTGAACATTTTTGTTACCAAAGTCCCAGGGATTGCTGGAATCTTAAATAGCCTGTTTTAAGCTTCAATTCAGAAGCTTTTTGTCATGTTTAATAATGTGGTGAATAATTTCTTTTCTGTTCTTAGTTTCCACATTTATAATCCACAAGGGTCTTTGAGGCATGGAATAGGTGCTTTCCAGATCTGTAAGTGTGAGGGGTCTTTCCTACCCCAAACTCAAAATTTGCTTTCAAGCTCTCTTTGTATTAATCTTTGTCTATGACTGGCTTCTTCTGAAGGGCTGTCATTAGAAGTTGCTAAAATCAAAAGTTGTTAGTAGTCTGCGGAATTATGTTTGGAATATCAAAGTGAGAGACTAACCCCGATGACAAATACTTTGTAAAAACAGATGTCCAACACGCAGCTGTATTAGGGAGGGGTCTGAACACCAAAAGGGTGGGATCCATGGCTCAGGCTCAGTCCAGGGAGTGCAGCTCCACTAAGCTGCACCAATGCATTTTTAGAGTGAATTGTACTGCAGTGCAACAAGACAATTAAAAGCAAAGTACGTGCTGGAAACACAAAGCGTAGACATTCACAGAGGCTCAGAAATGCCAGCACCTGTCATCCCTAGATGACACGGCGTGTTCCTGCTGTCACTTGTCAGGCTGGGAGCTCCTAGAGCTGCAGGGTCAGAATTTCATTTCCGTGTAGTAGAAATGAGTAGAGCTTTGCCTGGTTTAGCTGTATTTAATGGCATTCTGAATATGAATTACACTCTTCCCGTGCACCAGCCAGGTCAAGTTTTAAAAGTGGCCTCATGCTAACTATTATAGTTCCTTCAGCTTTTGTGCAGGCTCTTAAATTGCACCAGTGTGTATGTGCTGCATTTGTAAAGCAGGTTGTTAGCTTCAGGGGTAAGCAGGTAGGTAGTCTATATAATTTTCCTTTTGAAATTTGATTTCAAAAGATAGAATTGTTTGAGTATGCCTGATTTTGTGCCTTGTGAATAAGTCTTGGGAATATTAGGATTTAAGACAGTATGAAAATACATCTGTGTTTGAGCTAAACAGTTTTTTTTACAGTTCCACTTCTCCCTCTTCGTCATCGCCATGAGGAAACACTATTTCTCAATGTGCTGTGAAGGAATCATTATTTAGCAAAATCATTTCAGAAAGTATCTTGCTATATAAATATGTGGAATGGTAAATGTTCTTAAGGGAGTATCTTTTTAGGGCTGAACATACCAAATGGTGGTTTCTTTGAGATAGTTGAAGTCCACACTAAAGCTATCTACAAACTTTAGAAATATCATTCTAGCACACATGAGTATTCTAAATAGCTCTTTTAATCCAAAACCATGGAATTTGTCACAGGCATTCATTTTGTAATCAAAACCTTCAAGAAATTTTAGAAAAATGAAATATAGATTTTTAAATTGCTCTAAAATGAAACTTATTTAATTAGAGAGCATGGTGTAAATTTGGTTTTCATTTTGTGATCGAATGAAAAAGGTTTATCTGCTTGTTTTCATACCTCTTACTTATTCTGCCTCAGTGATATTAATGCCCTACATTGTTGAGCTTTCATCAAAAGATGCAGTAAAATGGTTTTCTTTTTGTGAATAGCTCTGCTGTTTTGCAATCATACATCTCTCTGCCATTTGTCATTGTATTTACCACCCTCCAGTTTCACTCTTTAATAAGGCTCTTATATTTGCTGTTGTACATTTCCTGAGAATAATTTTTCTCTTTCAGAGCAGAGGTTTGGTTTACTCTAGTTTTTCTAATCTCATTTGATTTTACAGACTCATAGAGTGAGATTGTCTTTCTTGTCTCCCCATTCTATTGTATGGCCTTCTTATTACATGGTTCCTACTATTTTATGACACACTCTCCTACTTGGCTTCGCAGTTACTTCCAATAGATTTAGCATTTAGCTGTCCACATCCACTTTATGGCTATGTATAATGTATGGATGGCAGTACAGTGCCATTAATTTTTAATGAATTGGCTCTTTATCTAGTGCTATCTAATAAAGATGATCATCAGAGTGCACTGTCATACTGCAGGGCCCAAGAAACTTTTTAATATTCCTTATTGCATATGCATATTCCCAGAATCTCTCTTGCTCTCATTTGGTTTACCATGGCTCAATCACATTTCCATTATTTAGCTGAAAATCTGCATGTTTCATTCCTAATACCTTGCAGCTCGTGTTGAGCAGTAAATTGGCAGAGGGATGTGAAGAAATATTAAAAGTTCCAGTGAGCACTGACTTCTCACTATAGTTTTATTCTCTGCTTTTCTGGAAATGACAATTACTAACTTAAACTGAAAATTAAACCAAATGAGTGCATCTGTGCTTATTCATTAAAGACTCGGCGTTTCCAATTGCTTGGCTTTCTTACTGAAATTTCTCTGATGTCTCCCAGGTAACTAAAATCGGACACTGTGGTGAGGCTGGGCAGTGGAGGAGGCAGAGTTACATCTGCTGAGTTAATCGTGGTTCTGCAGATGCGCTGGCAGAGAAACCCTGAGCTCAGAGTAAATAAGTATTTATTCACAGAATTATTTTATTCTGTCTGAAAGCTCACTACATCTGCCAGCAGTGAACGAGCTGAATTTTTTTCCTTAGAAAAGTGATATTTTAAGTTCTCAAAGTACATAACCTGTTCTTTGTGCCATACAGTGCTATTTCCCACCCCCTCTGTACCTGTCTGGGCCCTTGCAGGTGTGGATTTAGCACTTTTAAAGGCGTGAATGAGCAGTTCCAGAGGAGGAGCTCAGTGCAGCCAGAACCAGCCTGCACAACAGCCAACTCATTACAAGCCCACGTTATTCTCTTTCCAGAACCAGTTTCTATGAATCTTGCTTAGCCGTGGAACTGCCAAAATAGCAAGAGATTGCAACTGCGCTGTGACAGCTGTCCATGAAAACATGGAGTGAAGCAGGGAGTTAATTTAACAGGGATCATGCAAATACCCCCAGTTGGTCACAACCTTTAGTCACTCTGGAATTTGAACGAAAGATGGGAATGGAAGCATTTATATTACAAATGTTTGATTTCTGCCAATGCACAGGTGCATACAGTAAATGTAAATACTCCATTCAGGTTTCATGTTGAGGATAGGTCACCTTTTATAATCGACAATGAATATTTAGTATTAAAATGTAATGGGCTGCTGTTAAAGTCCTGGAAGTCAATCTTACATCATCTCTCTCCATTCTGATGTTGGTGAGAATAGTAAAAGACTTCAAATCTAAGGCTTTAGTGTACATAATTAAATGTGAACCAACCTGTTGCATCAGTTCTTAAACAGTTCTGTTGATAACTCTCATAGCCCCCATTATTTCTCAGTCTTTCTTCCGTGGCTGATCCAGAGGCAATCTCCCCTTGCTTCCCTGCTGCTGTGGCCTGTGGAGCCATGTCTCACCTCCTCTTTGCATGTTTCTGAGGCACCCTGCACTTGTGACTGGCAAAAGCAAGTGAGACTGGACTTGAGGCATGCCCAGAAGATCATCACCCCCTCTCTGTGCTGATGGCAGCACCTCAGCCTGTCCCAGTGGAGGTGCAGGGCCGCAGGACACAGTGCTGCCATCTGAAACCCTCCTTTGGCCCCTAATGAACATGTTAGGGCACCAGTTTTATTTTATTACTGTAAATTCTAGATGTTATCATGTTCTGATAGTCACATAACTAAATAATTGATCTTCAGATACAGACAATTCTCTTTGGGAATTCTTGGGAAAATACTAAAATTACCATTTGGGTTCTGAGTGTTTCTGTAAATTGTTTGAGTTTGTTTCTTTCGCTAGAACTAAAGTGCCATCTGTGCGTCAGTGCATATATAAAGTCCCTTCCTGTTAAGTAAGTGACTCTTAAAAGCCAGGAGATAATATTATTTTAATTGCTGCCTTGAATGGATGCTTACTGTCATTATTATTAATGTTGACTGTATTCATAGTGTTATTTGAAACATTGGAGAACAGGTTTTGTTGCTTAAACAAAGACATTTCAGTTCTAATTTGCTAAAACACTTTTTAATTTTAAGTCTTCTGTGTAAAGAAAATAATAAGACAATTACTCTACTGGTATATTTTCTATAAGCATATCCAGATCCAGCTGAAGTTGGAAACAAAGGTAGCTGTGTTCTTGTACGCACACGGTATGTGGGGAAGCCCTCTGGTAGTTGCTCAGCCTGTAAGATTTTGAATTACTTTTGGTTTGCTCTTATGTTCAGAGGGCTTTGTACTTTTTCAAGACATTGTGAGATGCTATGAAATGCTGCCAACTTTTTGGTAACTGCTCTTAAAATAGATGTTGTGGAATAACATTTGGCTTCAAAGAAGTACTTTGTAAGTGAATCTTGACTGCAGGAACGAGACAACGGCAGCTGAAAAAAGAAAAACCAGAAGTAGTTCATGGATTTCTGGCCTTAAAGAAACACAGTCTCTCTTGGAACATCTATATTGTAGTCACTTCTGTAGCTTGCATCAGACCTATATTAGCTTTAGACTGTTTAAAGAAACCTGTGGTTGGCATGGCTGGGACAAGAGTGCCATAAATCCCAGGAGCATTGGTGGGCAGCCCACACTGGGCATCAGGGCACTGCAGCAGCCAGCCCAGGCAGGGCTGAACAAGCTGCAATTCCTGCTGGTGATTCACAGCATCTCCCTTTACATTTGTACTTTCACAGCTCCTGAAATGTGGCTTGTGTGGTTTTATATGGCATCTGCTGTTTCTTATCCTGGTCTCTGTTCCTGAATATAAATCATTTAGGGGCAGTCAGAGGGAGTGGGGAACTCCTGCAGTGGTGTTGAATTAGAGCTGTGTCTAGAATCACAGCCAGCCCAACAACTGGAATTTCAAAGCAAATCTAGTATCTTTTTTTTTATCTATAGTTTGTCTTAGTTGTTTTAGAATGAAAAAGGACAACCACAGTTATTGAATATTGGCTATTTCACAAAGATACAGTTCTTTCCAGCAAAGCAGATAAAATAATACTCCCCAAACCCACTGGAATATGTTTTCCCCTCCTAAGCAGCATTGTTATGCTATCATTATCCTCCCTGTCTTTCCCATTTTGCCTAGTAAGGCTGTTTTATATGACCAAAAAATGAATGTCAGGTCTGTCATAACAGTAAAAAACTTACTTGGTACGTGCCTGTATATTAGAGTGAATAAAGATGCTTTGAAATCGCATTCTTTCTTTGAAATTTTGTTTCAATAGCCAAGGAGCTGGCAGTCATAAAGACAGAGGTGATAGTGAAGCTCTGATAATGCAGCTATTGATTTCAGTGGGGCCAGGATTCCACTCCAGGAAAGAATTATTAGGCTATCGTTCTCCAAATGGGAGTGACACGTGATATTCTCCTGCTGCTGAGTATAAAATATGTTCATTTTCAATAAATATAACCTTGTCTTGAGGTTTATATTGCTGTATGTTATCTTAATTATCTGAACATTTTTCCCAGAAAATCCAAAGCAGCATGTTCTCAGATTTCACAGACTCTCTGCAATCTCTCTTTTCAGGCTGAAACTGTTTTAGGGACTAGGGACTTGGTTAGCTTTTTTTGGTACTTTGGATGTAGGCTTCTGGTGTTCTGGGAAATACGTGGCATCATTTCTGTTTCAGAGCAATCTGCTTGGTAAGTACGTGCTGTCTGGTTCGTGCTTCCCAGGGTTATCCCATTAGCTTAACTGTTATCCCATCAGAAGGAAAAGGGCAGTTATTGTAAGAAGCTATGTGGAGGCTTTATCTCTCTTTAGCAAAGAAAAAGTATTGAGCAAGAAAAGGGGAGAAATTCCCAAGAATGCATTAGGAGCCATTTCTGACTGTGCTCTGTCCCCATGGGCAGAAACCTTGATCCAATCTAAGTCCTTTTTAACTCTCTCTCAGAGGCCACATCTGCCTTTAAAAAAATTAAATTTAAAGGAATAATTTTGTCAGCAGCTGGGCAATTTTCAAAGTGAAAATAGATGATTTCATGAGAGATGTAAAAATCTCAGTTGCATGTCCATTTGTGTGCCTGATGCCTTCTGTCTCATCCTCCCCATTCCCTGATCTCCAACAGCAGTGACATTATCCCAGCCAGCACTAGCTTGACATTTCCAAATTAGTGTAAAGAACAGCCTACATTACTGTTTTCTTACACTTACTTTTTAGTATGCCCCATCATCCTAAAAACAATGGCAGGCTATGCAAATTCCTTTTAAAAAGAAGAAATAAGTTCTTTTTCTCTGGGGTCAATTTTCCCAAACCTGATTCCTGAGGGTTTTGTGTGTAATTTGCACTCACAGAGCCTACTTGTACACGAAAATAATGTCATTAGTCCACTTAGACTTGCAGTCAGTGGTGGCCAGCCAACTTTTAACTCAAATATGTTGTTTTTGAAAAGAATAGCACATCTCCCATTCGCTCTCCTGAGGGCACGGGCTGGGCTGTGTAAAGCTCAACCGAGGTTTGTCCCTGGCTCTGAAGGCCACCTGGCTGCCAGCAGGTTCTTGGGGTGGGAGCTTTGTTCTGGGCTCCAGGGGGGCTGTAAATGTCTGCCTGCACACATCAGCTTATGCTGGTTCAGTCTGAATTAGTACAGTTTTCAAATGAGCTGGCAGCATATTTATCAGAACAGCTGTGATTTTTCTTTTTTTATTTTTCTGTCACATATACAGACGTTTCTCCTTGCTCTGGAACTTTGTCTTAGTTTGTAAATTCTCAGGAGACAAGCAAACCCAGAAACTTCCAGAGCAAGGATGTGTTGAACCAGAAAAAAACAGGGCCTGCAGCTTTGAGACACCGAATCTCTTGATAAGAGCTGAAGCCCTGGGGCATACATATATATAGCCAAACCCACAATAAATATCAATGCACAAAATGTGTCACCAGGAAAGGAACTGAGAATTCGCTCTGGGAACAAAGATCTGCAAATCAGTAAAAAGGGGGAAAAGACAGATTTAATAAGAAAACATACTGTGTTTCAAAAATACCACCACCTGCCCCACCCAGTGACCAAGAACAGGACTTTACCTTAAAAGCTTTGCAGAGATAAGTTGTGCTGTGATTTGCTCACACTACTGCTATTTTTCAAACGGTTTAAATACCGTGAATATAAAATTATCCTAATGAAAGGTAATTATATTTGAGCCTGGATATACTGCAAGGCAAGCACAGTGGCAGCAATAATACGTTTCTCTTAGAGATCGGTACCTTCAGCACTGCACTGGGCTTTCATTCAGTGGCACTGCCTGTTGTGGAAATCATAGCACATCTGCTGTCAGGGCCTCCAATGGTATTTTAATGGTATTATTTATAACTTGCATGTAGTTGAAGGCTTGACAGATGCTTCACAAACAAGTATGTTGAGATGATTGCAGCCACATGTAGCTTATCACACAGAGGGCAAAGGGAGAGATAGTGAAGCCAGAGCAAGGAAATTCAGTGGCAGCATTTGCCTGTTGGTCTTAGTCCCAAATTGTTGGGTTTATTGCTTGGAACAGGAAAGGGGTGTAACTGGATGCCTTTAAGTAGAGGAGCTCTGCCCAGGAAGAGGGGAAAAGCATATGGAAAAACTGGGAATTTTTCTGAATATTTTATATATCTGTATATATTTTATATATCTGTATATATATATAAAACTTAGGCATGAGTGGGAGAAAGTAGAGACCTTCCTGAGTATAGAGCTGAATTATTTGGGCTCAGGAGGATGGGAGTGTGAGAGGAAATGTGTGAAGGGAGGGAGGCAATATTTGAGGAAGCAGAATGACCCATCCACACAGCAAATCCAAGCGTGGAAGTGCAGTGGTGGGAAGGCAAGGATGTGTGTGGAAATGAACAGGTCTGCTGGGGAGCTCTGAGATCAAAACATGCAGTGTTTCTTATAGACTGTCTAAAATTAGGCATGTGTGTAAAATGGAGGAAAAGAGCTGGGGCTGATAAAGACAAAATCAAGACATTTTGCTGTTAGTTCTCCTAGAAAAGGTATTGCAAATGTCTGTAACCTGGTCTCCTGCCCATGAAGGATCTCCTTCCAGGTAACAAAGTGTCAGCTTGGGATTTGCGATCAGGAGTGCACTGGGGGGGCTCACTTTTAGGGGCAGGTTACTGACACCAAGTTAGTCTGTTTTTCTTATGGGTGATGAGTTTGCAATTTATAAATGCTCTTGGAAGTGCTGTGGCTTTGTCAGTGGGAGAAGTCACCACAGTGGACAAGTGATCTTGGCATCTTCCCCCTCTCCATCCCCTGTGGCTGTCTTTTTGAATCATTAACAAAAACCAACCAACAAACAACAAATTTGAATTTGCATACTATTTCACATAGACACTTTTAAAAAAGTCAGATATGCCAAAATGTTAAACTAATTATAGAGAACTCCTGTGCTTATCAGGGTCTGTTATCATGTTGTTTGTCCTTCTCTGACCACTGCCTCTGAATTTGTGCGCAGCCTGGGCACGTCCTGGGTGTGCCAAGTTCTGCACAGACCATTTGTGTAACACTGACTTTACAAAGGAAACCAGGGTTCTGCCTTATTTAAACACTTGCCTATATCAGTAAAGTACTATCAGAGATCTAATATAACCTGATTCAGGATTTCTTCTGGTCACTGTAACCCTAGATTAAAGCTAATTACTTGATAGTATCAGTCAGTCAGTCAAACAAGCCTTGTAAAAATCAATATAGCTCGTAACATAATAATATCCTTTGTCCAGGCTCTTTATACATCATCTGCCACCTTAATTGGTACTGATGTCGAGCCACACAATGGTTCATATCTGGACTGATTTGTTTTAGCAGTGACACGTTACCCAGCTAATGCAGGATCATTAACATCATTTTTCCAGTTACCGACCTTGGAGCAGCTGTTCATAGTTTCCTTATGAAAATTGTCATTACTCTTTACTTGTTTTTATGCTTCTACTTCTTTCTGGATTACTCTTGACAAGAAGAGTCCAGAGCTAAGTTTCAACTAATCGCTGAGCTTATTTTTTTCTAGCTGATATGAATTATTTTGCAGCAAGGAAGTTCTTATGATAACTAAGCAAAATTAAATCTCTTCAGTGTGTGACCTCCAAAATGATGATACTAGACATCAGAAGGCTTATGGATCAGCAGCAAGAGACCGGAAGGAGACTATTGCTTAACTTATTCACATCTTTGCCCCTATAATGCATATTAATATAGGATCTGACAGTAGTTGTATGGCCATTTAAAAGGGTAGAGGAGAAAATGTTTAAAAAAGTTCTTACGAAGCCCTTGGGATTAACCAGTTTCCTGTCACCCAGTGTGCCAGATGACTGCTCAGACTATAGAAATTGCATCCTTCAAACTTTTCTGTGCTTGAGAAATTTATCAATTCTGTCACATTTAAGAAATTTCTTTCCCTGCGATATGAACATTACTCCAGGGATTTACAAACTTAGCAAAAGCTTTGCAAATAAATGGGATAAATTCCCTAGGCCAAATCCAAGTCTTGCTGAAATCAAAGGAAATTGTGACAATAATTTTAAGAGACCAAAATGAGGTTTAGCATATAGCTGTACATACACTGGAAGCGGATGGCTACTGGGAGATGGTAAATAAGATTACCAAGAAAAATTAACATAGGTGTAATTTATGTTGCTACATGAAGATTACATGATACCTGCCAAATAGTGATAAGGGTGAGCAGCAATCAAAATATGTACTGTAGGATATGACCTGAAATAAGATACTTCATGCTCAGTGAAAACTCTCTGCTAGTTGTCACCTTACAAGGTGCATGATAGCAGGCAAAAAGTTGTTAATTTATGCTATTGTTATTGTTATTAACATTAGCTGGACATATTTGTTTCAGTTCTGCTAAATGATCCTCCAGACAGAGCCACCCATTATCACTAAAACCTTTTGGGAAGCTTTTGGTAGTGTTTTAGGATTTGATGGGTTCATTTTCTAAATAAATAAGTGTATGTCATATTAAAATCACATACAGTGTCTTACAGAATCTGGTGAGGGTTGAAGTACTCTGCTTGTTGTTAATAAGGATGGGGTTTATACAAGACATGTGAAATGTGATTTAAATATAGATATACATGAAGGAATTTTCCCTTTAGATTTCTTTAAATATCTATGCCTGTCAGTTAAACTGTAATATAAATAATAATAAAACAGTAAGAATGACCCTACTGGGAACATGTGACCCTCAGATCCGTTCAGGTCCAAAGTGAATGCAATGCTCACAGACCTCATTTTCAGCTTCCAGCACCTTGTTCCATGCCCTCAGGCAGAGGAGCTCCCAGCATACTCCCATAAAATGATGTTGATTCTCCTTCAAAACACTCCTTAAATATCTCATTTTCAGTGATATATGCACACAAATGTACTGGCTACTGGCAGAGGTTATTTAGGAACTAGAGGCTGCTGTGGAGATGCCAGACAGCAGGTTTTTATTCTGTGTTTCTATTAGGGTTCCCTGTATTTTGCTGGATTATCAGGTTTTCAAGGAAGAGGGCGTATATATTCTCCCTGAACTGCTCTTACTCTGGGAGCTGTGGTCCACGACTCGTTCCCCATGTTCTATTTTAATGTAATTGATGAGGGTGATGACAATCTTGGGTCCATCCTTTCAGTGCCTCACCTGCCTCAGCCTTTGCAGAGGGCTGACCTCCTTGTGAGGATTATGGGGCACGGATCCTGCAGGAACGCGCTGAGCTCTTCTGTGCCGCTCTCCGCAAATGCTACCAGGTTGCATTAGGACCTCCCTCGGCCTCAGAGAGTCACAGTGAGGAGGCTTTTCTGCTTGCAGTGAAAAGATTAACAATTACAGCACTGGCAGGGGGGCCATCCTCGGTCCGTCACACTTCCTTGGTGGAAGAAACCAAGGGAATTTGTTTAGATATGCACAACACAGTCCCAGGATTTAACCACAACACATAACGGAAAAATTCCATTAGATCCAAATCTGAAGGAATACAGGTATCTTACGTCATCAGGGTCTATTAATTAGATGCAATTTACAGGCTTTAAAAGAAAAGTAAATGTAGCTGGTATTAGTTTAGCATTTAGCTGTCGTAAGTGAAGAAAAACATCCTCAAAATAACCTTCCTTTAAGTCTCCTCAGGCTTGTCTACCACATTTCATTCTCATATTTACACAAGATGGAAAAAAATAAAACGAAGGCTAAAACAGAATATTGCAGTGATTCAAACCCCTTTCATCTGAGCATCTCAGCATGTTATTCACCATATCACAACAGAAATGATCACACCCCTCAGATTTAATTGGCAAATCCCATGGTTATGAGGCCTCAATATATACACTAAAGCGTCTTTATTTACAGTGAGCCTGCAATGTGCTATTCTCTGCTGAACACAATGAATATTTATATTCTTCCACTCTGGGAGATTCAGAATTGTTTTGTGGTAGCTGCATCCTTCAGGACTCTTTCATTTTGTTTCCCATTTCAAGCCTGAGTATTTTCAGTGACTGTGAAAGTGTCTTGCCAGCTCCTTCTGTCACTGCCAGGTCTTGGTTCTTAGACTGATGCTTATGGTGTCTTTCTGGGAAAAAACCCCACTTTTTCTTTGATATTGTTATTTAACATAATGAGAAACTGGCAGATGAGTTGTGACAACAATAAAAGCCATCTTAGAAAAAGTTTTGTTCCGTGCAAAGGATATTACCCACTCCTCCTCCCTGTGGTCCTGTAGTGAATTATGACAAGGGTAATTTAGAATCTCACCATCAGTGTGTAATTTGTGAAGCCACTTCATTAAAGTAGGAGCAAAGAGAAGATAAGAATTTTACCTTAAACTAATCCCAAAATTTCTTAACTTGCCTTTGATAATAGAAAAAAAAAAGTGCCATGTACATGGTAACATACAAAAAACATTCACACATATCAGTTACAGCTTTAAAGACCCTCTTTATTGTGCTTGGGAATATGATTATCTCAGAAGGCATTTTAAATACTGTAAAAGTGCTGGAATAATCCCAAAGCTACCTGCTACAGACAATTCCAGGTTTTTTTGAATTCCTATTTTCACGTGGATATCATTGTCCTTTCTGAGGGATACAAGGTTTTACTATTGATTTTATGGGTGGGGTTGTCAAGAGTATCTGTAAAGCTTGAATTGATTTAACGTCAAGTCCAAATACCACATTACTCCCCTGGAAATCTAATTAATTGCAATATATGCCATTTTCACATATTTGTAGTGAATGCTGTTCACCAACACTTGTAACAGATAGTTTAGCTTCATTTCCCAGGGGAATAGAAATGAGATTTTCTTGCTAATGGTAAAGAATACTTTCTAATTTGCCTCAGGATTTGCAGTGCATAGAAGCTTTATTCTTGTGACTACCTATGGATGGAACTACATCAGGATATTACACATTCACAGTGTCCCTTTTCACATGAATTGCCCGGCATGTCTTGCTAGGCTGGTTACAATATATTATATCCATGTACTAAACCTGCTCTCCAAACAACTAAAATGGAAGCAGGAAGATAATTTGTGAATGTTTTTGATAAAGTCAGTTCTGGAGGACAACTGTCAAAACTGAACAAAAATAAAAATAAAGATAGTTGACAGGCATTGGTATGTCTGCATTGCATTGCTGTGAAATCTGGTGATACAGGTACTGGGACCTTGATTGTACATCAAACAACACTATATGTTATTGCATACGTATAGCAAAGACCATTGATTTTTGAGACTTATTAGAGGAAAAAATGCAGTAAGACTTAATTTATGTCAGAATCCTTGTTTCATAGTGAAACCCTGAAATTAGTGCCTCAATAGAAATTTTTAGCTCAATAATTTTTGTGATGGCAGTATCTATGGACATTTGATGAGTAATAATAACATGGTTGGAAACTGAAATGGAAATTTTTTAGATACCTGTTCCTGGAACTCTTTTCCATTGCAGACTATGTGTCACTGTTCTTTCTGAGGTATCCAAGTTATCTTTCAAATTATCTCCTTTTAGTCTTCAAGATTTCTTTTCTGCCACAAACTTAATTGCGAGAAGATTTTTAATTATACTGAATGATATAATTTGAAATACTCTTAGGCAGAATGTACCATGCTTAAAAAAAAATAATTAGACATTTAGAAGATTTAGACATGTTTTTTCAGGCTGTTGCATCTAAATGGCAATCCCACAGGCAATTATTGGTATTGTCTGTCTACTTCTCATGGGATGCTTTGAAAAGGTACACCCCTGGCATAATGATGCAGAGACACAATAGCATGCTGTCATCATCAATAATACTTATTTTTCCTTCAGAGCTGATCATCCATACTGACAATTTAATGATTTTTCTTGGAGACTCCAGACTGGTGGAAACTATGTATGTATTGTTTAGTTACCTCATTTGGAAGATGGCTACAAACATCAATATTCATTACCCTGAATGCAGCAGACACTCAACATTAGTTTTAGTTGGAAAAAGCGGATAGCTTCCTTTTCTGACGAACATAAATTACAACAGTTGGAGGGGACAGCCAGGAGAGAACAAAGCTCGGTTGCAATGTGGTTATTTTGAGCTGTGCTTAGATGTGGCTGCCCTCTGGAATGCTCTGCTCTGTTCCCACAGCTCTCAGCAGGGACTGGTGCTGCTGCCACACCTGGAGCTGCACTGCTGCAGTTGCGCTGCTGCAGCACCACTGCTCTGCACGTGGCTGGCAACTCACTCATGGCTTCAACAGATGTTTTTAGTTCTTGGCCAATGGGAACTTTGTGAATCAACTTTTCTCTTTCTAATAACAAATAATAAAGTAAAAACAGCTGAAGCAGCTTTTTTCTTTTTGTGAAATAGAAGTGACTTTATATTACCATGACCACACATGTCACATCCTTTTGTTTCTCTGTGGTTTTAATATCTTTTTCCAAATGACAGACCCATCAAAATCTTTTTATTTTCTCCGTATTGAAACAAGGTGGCTTTAAAATAGTGCATATGGAATTTCAAATGAAATGTAGATCTCATTTCCATATCACTGTTTTCTTTACTCTTTTTTTTTTCTTCAGAAAACAGTTAAGGAGTCATTATATTTTCCAGCAAGCTGTCTTGTACACCCTGAAGGGAATATTATAAGATTAAATGCAGAGTAGCATTCCTCTAGCAAGGTGAATGTTTCTCATTACAGAGATCCCTAGTTGATCTCCTAAATATAATTCCCTGTAATAATGTGAAACTTCTGAATTATTTATTTTTTCATATTAGATCAAGAGTATAATTTCTGAAAATAAATTTATTGTCATGAGCAAATCAGCTTATGAAGGTTATCCATAACCATGGAATGAAAGAGAGCAGATGCCGTGTTTTGCAAGACTATCTATTGTAGCTACTTTTTGGCTTTTAGGAGGAAGCTCTAAATGTGGATTTAAAAATTGATGAGCCATGATTCTGTTAATGTGCGGCCTCAGAGTCACAGCACTTTGGTGTCTTTACTCTTGTATTCGATTGAATAAAAACATGTCAGAGTGAAGGTCTGTTCTTGGCTGTGAGCCCCTCTGCCTGCCTCCCTCCAGGCGTTGCCGAGGCCCTCGGGGATGTGACAGTGCAGACAACTCGCTGAGCCCGAGGCTCGGCTCCCATGGCTCACATCACAAGGGACTCAGCAATGCCCCCACTTCACAAATCAGTGAGGGGCCCATGAACTTTTAATTGAGTCTTTTCAGGAGTTACAGGTGTCTTTTATTCACACAGTTCCCACTCCTCCAGAAGCAGAATGGGTTGGATCAATGTGTCCCAAATGTCCAGCTTCATCAGATATTTCCTTGCCTTGCAGTTTGCCTTCTGCCAGGTTCTTGAAGTGGTCTTTGTCTGATGGCTGTTCCTCATGATGATTCCTGGCACTGCTGGATCTCTTTTAGGTGCAGTGAAAATAACAAAGGGGAAATATTGCCAAGTGTCAGGGCGTGCCAGCCAAGGGCCCTGCTCTTGGTAAAGATGGACCTTGGTTCACACTGAGCTTCTCCTGGATATAGCACTCAAGGTGCTTGGGGAAAATCAAGCATGGAAGGGAGTGATAGGTGAAAATTTCTCTCTTGTTTTTCCAGTGCCTCTGGGTTTTTTTTAAATATGTTCTCCCTCTGTTTGCATTTGGGTGTACGTTTTCAGTCTTCCCATACTTGAGAAGCAGATGAGAAAGCAGACTCTGTGACTCCTGTTTACTAGGAGACAGACTAGGACAAGTTTTGGGTTCTCCTGGCAGAAACAGAGCCCTCTTTCTGTATAGGTCTTGGCACTGGCAGCTTGCATTGCATTTCATCTTCTCAGGGCATCCCTTGGAAGGGGTTAAAAAGCTGCTTGTTGACAAATCACAAATACAACTGTGTGTCAGCTCATTAGTAAAATAAACAGTGGTGTGCAAAATCAAACTGGTTTTTTGGTCTGACAGACAGCAATGAGAAGCCTATAAAAAACACTTCTGCAGAATGATTTCTTCTACAAATCCTGGCCTGTTTTGCAGAGCAGGCATTTACTGTTCTGTATCTGATCAGACACTTAGAAAAATGTTGCCTGTGTTAGACTGAAGGACTCAGCAGGTGAAGTGTCTGTCTCCTGTCTGGGACAGAGGTTTAAGTCACAGTTGAAGTTTCAATTAACAGGACCTCATGGTTTCCTGCTGTGACTCTAATGGATAATGGTTCACATTAAAAAGAGCTAAACATAATTTAGCACATTTTGGTGCAGATGGCTGTCGATGTTGAAGAGATGGCCACCTGGTGACTGTATTATTTTTCACCCCTGAAGAATGGCTGCTGAGGTCAAGTTTTCAATCATTGGCAGGGACGTGGAGAGGAACTTGTGCTGTGACTCTGTGTGCCACCTGGCCTCTCTAATTACGGACTACCATTGTCTGCTTTGATATCCCCTCTGCCTTGGCGTACACAAAATTCAGAATGCTTACAAGCATCCCAAACTAATGAATGATCTCTGGATCTGAGGAGGAAAACATGGTGATTTTTAGCTTTGTTCGTTCTGTTTTGGAATCAAAAATATAGAAGTGAAGAAAAAATGTTTTGTTCTGTGCCTGCCTTGAACTATCCTTCTGGGAATTGATATAAAGTTGAAGTTGTGCCTGAATCATTGCAGCTGAGCTAGAGCAGGCAACTGCAGACCTCTTGTGTGCAGCAGTTTCCTTAAATGACTTTTACATAGCAAAAAATTCTTCTAGGCCATTTGGGCAAGAATTTTGTTACAAAATGTTTTAATTATGAACAATTAAGTAGTTATCTAAGAGTCAAAAACTGCATTTCTTTCTATCTTTGTGCATCTATTTTCTCACTCTGGAAAAGCTTTGAATACAAATTCCAGCAGAGGAGTTTACATAATGCATGTGAAAGACCTTTCTTTTTAATATTAAAAAACAAAATTATAATTTCAGCACCAAGCTGGGAAATGATTCATTATTTGGATAATCAGAGAAACAAAGATGAGCTGGCTCAGATGTATTATAATCCCTTTTGTGAGATTCATTAAATGGAGCCCCTGACTTCTAGAATCCATATCAGTGTTCTCTGTCTTAGGGGGATTAAACTCTGTTATAGATTATATTTCATCCAACCATAGTGGATTAGATGCAGTTTCTACCTTTTAATTAAACAGCTGCTGTAACTAAACACAAATTTGAATTATTTAAAAGTCCACAGAATTTTAGTCAACTTACAGTGCTTGGATTTTTTAATTATACGAAGCTATACATTTTTTATGATGCAGGCTTTAGTCAGATCAATCGACAGCCACTAATAACTCATCCTTTCTAGAAGCCTGCAGCATTTTCCCAGTGCACGAAAGCAGTTCAAGTAAATTGAAAAATAAAGCTATCTAAGAAAAGGCCTATGTCACCTAAATTTTCTTAGTGGCTTTTGATGAGATGTTTGTGGTGTTTGTTGTTTTTGAAACTATCCTATTGCCCTAGTGTGTTGTCTAATTTACAGTGTCTGTCTCATTATATCCAAGTGTAAACATGGCAGCAAAGTTTAAAAGATGGTCATTGTGCTAGATTAATGAGCATCATGCTCAGATCAAAACATCATGATAGTGGGGATGTAAGTGTCAAAATGAATATACATTTGGTAGTTTTGTTTGTATGAATAGCTGCTGTGAATGCACAGACTACTTCTTTATGACATACTTAAAACAAATCAATCAGTCAAGTAACTGTTATCAACAATAATTTGTACAACTGAAATAATTCCTTACACATGGTTAAGGTTTATATCTAAGCCATTGCTTACTTTTCACTATCTTGGAATAAAAATGGCTGAATAATTCAGAGTACCCATGAACCCTATATATCCTAAAAAGACTTTTGGAGTTAGAAAAACTCGCTTAAGGCAAGAATGTCAAACTTCTGGGTAGCAGCAATACCAAGGTCAAGTGTGAATCCCTTTGACCAATAAGAGGAAAATATAGTGAACCATGTGAAAATACTGTTGACAAAATATAATTAACACCATTAAAGCCAAACAAAATCTAGGTGCATGAAGGGCATGCACGAGTTAGAAGAAAAATCTGAAAACTCAGTGCCGAAGTGGCCTGATATATAAATACTGATATGGCCAGATTTGGAAACAATGTGAAGTTTTTTTGTCCAAAAAGTAACTTCTTTAGGAGAAAACTTCTTATTTGATATTTGATTATATTGATATTCTCAAATGGTCCAAATGTTTTTCCACATTGTTTTTTGATAGATCAGAAAGAGCTTTATTAAATCAACATTAGAATTCTTTTTAATTTAAACTTTTAAAAATATGTTAAAAATAACAAAACTTATTAAAATATGAATAATTGTACGAAAATTATCATAATTTTAATTTGAGATTATGTTGTGGTTGGGATGAGAGAACCTGGAGCTTGAGAGTTGAGCAATTTATAGAATTTCCTGGCAGGTCCTACTCGTAACTACAGGCAAATGAAACCCAGGATCCAGAGTCTCAGTTCAGATGTATCAATTCACATTGCCCTCTGGGGTGACTCTGCACACCTGGAAGTTTCTGACTTCTAAGCTCAAGAACCTCAACATGTGGGTGGCTTATTACAGAAAGGTGAAGTTCAACGCTTGGATTTTTTCTCATGCTGAAAAATGAACACAATGGAATTCAGGGAGCAGGGTAGTCACTCACTCCTTTTTTATCTACCAAAAGGGTTTCCACTTGCCATAGACCTCAAGGGAAGGAATTGGCTTTCCACTTGAAGCACATCTTCCTCTGAAACTAGAAAGGTCATTATTGATGGATAACAATAGAGCGGATTGGGGGGAAAAAAAAAAAAAAGGGGCAGCATTGTTAAGCATAAAT
>WEIT01038121.1:121664-162708 GCA_013389985.1 Dryoscopus gambensis
TAGATTTTAATTGCCCAAAATCTGAGCATTCCCACAGCAAAAATGTGTTGTGGAAAGCAGAATAATCCTGAAGATGTGTTAACTGGAGCTTGGAAAGTTACAGTTGGCAGTGCTTCGGTCTCCAGCCTTTTCAGCTGGGTATGATCAAGTCCTATTGACTGCAGCTTTTGACTGAACTTGGCTGATTTTCACTCCAGTGTGGGTTCACTGGTGTTGATGAGGCTGCGTGGTTGAGAACAGCTGCATGAGGGTGAACCAGCTGCCTCTCTTGTCCTGTAGCTTGGCACTTCCTCCAGAGAGAGAGCACTTTGTCAAGTGAACATTTGAGGTTTGTTTATTTAGTCTTTGCCTGAGAATATGAACCTCAATTACCTTGCTGGAATCCAGCTTGGGAATCTGCTCTTGTACAATAAAAAGGGTGTTTGGGGCAGCAGTGACCTTCAGAGTGTGGGGTCTGTGTATGATCTTGGTGTGTTTTGGCTGAGCGGGTTATTTAGCCTTTAGGAAGGTAGTTTCTCTGAGTGAACTGTTTTCCCTTGATACCAAAAAGCAGCACGAGTATTTGTGTCTGTACTTTTGGATAAAAGCTCCCATAGAGTACAATCAATGCACAATGTATGGATTATTATTTGTGTGTTTTCCTTTAAAACTTTTGTGCTGAGGCTCCTCAGGGCTGTAAGACTGCAGTGCTGATATTCAAGTTCCATATTCAGTAGCTGTTTAGTTAGGGTTAACCTAATGCATTACCACAAGTATATTCTGGAAGGAATGTAAGAAAGAAAAATAAGAAAGAAAGATGACTAAATATTGTTGGCACTTGAATAAAACAAAAACATAGAGTAATAATTTCCGCAGTCCCTGCAGTCATTTCTGAATTTTTAATGTTGCTTGGTGTATTGTACCTTTATGTTGCAGTCATGTTGTTTACCAAATAATTTCAGGTCATTGTGCTTGGAGAATGATGGCTTCCCAGAGTCACATTTTCTAGATGTCAATATGTGGTAGAAGCTCCTGGCTGAGTTCTGTTCCTATTTGATTTATTTGATTGTAGGCTGTCAGGTTTGGGGGATTTTTAAATAATTTTTTCAATTGTGAGGTTACAAATGAGTCATTCTGAAGTGTTTCCCTTTCAGTGTTTTTAGTGTTTGGGAAAAATAAATTTTAAAAGGTCTTTATGTTTTCTTCCTCACTCCTTTATTACCAGATCTTAGAAGTGAAAGCCCTTTTACAATTACTTTCAAGATATAATTACAGCCCTGTAGATATATTTATAAAATAAATCTATTTCATTTATCTAAAAATTTTTAGCATTCCTATAAAGTGGAAGCTGCACAGACATTTCAAATGCAATATTATTGCATCAAGGTTATACTCCCTTATTTTGGCAGTGAGACACAGAGAAGTTAGAAGACCCAGAAGACCCATCTGTGCCTGAAGGAGCACAGGTGACCCTGGTACAGCAATCACAAGTTCCAAAAGGGAGCAGCAGAACTGGGCAGGTAAATAGATACTTCCCCCACAGTAATTCCCAGTTTCCAGCATGGGCCTTTCTTGGGAATAGCGGCTGAGATATTTATGTTGTTGAAGGAGCAAACAGTAAGGGCCACGCACTACACCTCTGGAAAAAAAGTGTTCAGAGTAGGAGAAGATGCCTAACCAAAGTCACTGAATGTACTTTTAATTTGGCTCCACTGCCTTGATGGGAGACAGAGCGTTTCCACTGGTCTCTGTAGCAGGCACTGTTTTCCCTCCGTTGCCTTTGACACTCGCTGCTGTATTTCAGCAGTGCAGCGTGTGTAGGCTGTATTTTATGCTCCTGCCGCTGTGTCCTTTGCTAAGAGGGAGCTGAGCATGGTGGAGACAGAGAGGTAAACAGTGTAATCTCCCAGTGGCATCCTCCATCCTGCTCCTTGTTTACCAGCTCCTCTGTTCCTTGCTCAATTTTCACAGTCTTTAAAAAAGCAATTTTCCTTTGACCTATATAGGTGTTTGCTTGAGTAAAAAAGGGAGTTCAGATGCCAGATTCAGCTCACTTGTGGCTTAGATGACAAATAGACTGAGAATGCTGTTACATTTGGGGTTACCATGTGGGAAAGGGTGAGTCTGGTTTTGCTTACATATTTAATTTGTATACACTTACATCTAATTTTTAGAGAAATGGATATATGTTAACCATAAGGAAAATGAGAATGGATACCCTTTCTTTTCCCAGGGTATATGTAGGACTGTGAAAATTATTCTATTCCGGTGAGTCTTCTGTTGCATCCATAGATGAGGATAATTTGCTGGAATGTTTTTTGGCCAGCTATGTCAAGAACCTCCAGACTCTTGTGTCTCAGCTGAGCTTCCTTTTATAATGGTGACAATATCGAGGGCTCAAATACAATTGTAGTTGATTCGTGGATTTTCAGACTAGAAAGGACCTTTCAGATAAGCTAGTCTGTTTTGTGTAGCACAGGCAGTGGATGGATCACAGAATATCCTAGGCTGGAAATGACCCACAAGGATCATTGACTCCAATTCTTAATACCCGTGGTAGCCTCTTCAGACAGAAATTGCTTGGTCTGAGCTTGTTTTCTAGGCTGGAGCATGATACCAACATCTCTTTAAAGAATGCTTTGGGCAGTTTGTATTTAAATTTCTGTGAAAGAAATTGTGCATGCAAGTAGAAATGTATATCCTAGGCCTATGTAACTGGAACAGTAACATCAAATTACACTAAAGGAGGAAATTCATTATCATGCAATGTAATCAGGTATGGCAAGCTCCTGGTCATTAGTTTTAACGTGTAAGAAGGAGAAATCAGTTCAGGGAGATGCACAGAAAGAGTAATCTCAAAAAGAGCTTATTTGTACTTGCAATTAATCTCGTACAAAGAATTAAATATTTTTCAAAAGATAATGTATATAAAGAAATGAGCACTGCAGAGGAGTGGTGGACAACAACCAGGCATGAAAGCCCATTATGAATTTTCATGATAGCAGAGAATCATCCCCAAAAGAACCTGAAAGGTCATTGATAAAAATCTTAAAAATCAATTTTTTAAGCGTCATGGAATAACTGAAGGAAAATCAAAGTGTACTTAATATGCTGAGGTTGCTTAACACAAGACACGGCTGTTGCACCTGAATATAAAGTATGCTGAAGTCTGACAGAGGAATATTCCTGTAAACCTGCAAATACATATTTAATAATCAAGACATGGTGTTATACATTTACCGTATGAACAAACAGCTGCCACATAATGTCCTCACACTGCTGAAGGGAGCCTATGAATTCTTCTTCATCTTTCTGATTAAAGTGAAGCCAGACATAGCCATTAGAACTGTCTGTGAATGAAAGCTTTTAAATATGCCTGCTCTTTCTCTGGCTCAAATCTTCTTTGGCTTATTTTAATCTTTATCCACATCTTGGTCAGGCAGAATAAGGTTATATTTTTTTTCTTTGATGGCTCACAGGTACTGAGGAACCTCTCATCTTAAGGAAGAACTGACCTAGTTTATAGGGTGTTATTGATCTCTAAATTCCTTTTTTCTCCTTATTTGGTATCTACCACACAATGAAGAATTTTCCCATACATGCTATACTTTGATCAGAAGTCACAAAAGGAGCCTAAACCCCACTATCTTTCAGTAACTATCTTTTGTTCTTGTGAATAATGTCGGTGGTTAATACTACAATAACAAATACTGGGTACAGCAAGAAACTAATGCAGAGGGTAGGAAAAACCATCTGGAAGGAATAAAAGGAAGAATCATCTTTCTCTTAGCATTTCTAGGCATTTTTAAGCCTCAGTCCATAATTTCAAATTGCTTAAATAAAGGTAATTTCCAGTTAGAAGAGGGCCAGCCATTAAAAAAGCATAAGCAATATCTTGCTTTATGTCCTCTGTAATATTTTATGTGCTTTCCCTAGGACAGTAGAAGATGCGTTGTATAAAATTGTTGCAGTGCATGTGGCAGTGGCCACAATGCCCACACCAATGAATTACTGATGGACAAGCACCCAGGGCACTGGAGTCAAACTTTTGGTCACAGCAAGTTCCTGTGTTCCCCCGGGAACTGCATTTTGCATATTGCTCTGTCATAGGTTCAGGATTTCCCCAGCCAGTTTTATGTATGCCCTTATGTTTATGCAAATCCCTATGAAATATGTATGTTTCTGTTTTGTTGTATTCAGTACCCCATTTGTTCGTTCAAATAGAACCCCCCTCTGAGTTTGTCCCATTGGATGTTCTCCCCTGTCACCTCACAATTTACAGAACCCCACTGATTGTAACCCTTTATTCCGCCCCTTTTGACTCCCGTACAAAAACGGCTTTGTTCCCCCACTGTTCGCTTCTTTGCTCTCATGCTTCGCTTGTTATAAAAGTTTGGAGCTGTGCAGAGAGCCCCTCTCTGATCCTTTGCCTTTGCCAGCGCTACTTTTGCATGGGTTTGCAGTCTGCTCCTTGCGAGGGAGCCGGCATCAGCTCTGTTACTGAATCAGCCAGATCCCGCCCCTGGGACACCTTCGGCTGCTAGACGCTGTTGCAGACCTGGGCAACCTGCTACCAGCGTCATAAAATATTGTTTGCCCCAAACATGATCACTTTTAAAACTTAAAAAAGGAGAGATTTATATGCTACCTTATTGTTACAGTTGAATTCCAGCTGGAAATGCAAAGAGGAACAGGTACATTTAGACATTGTCCTTATGATTTTCAAACTTATTTTTCAGAACTTGCTCTCCCTTCTTTTATTTGAGCCAACTCTCTCAACACTTTAGATAACCCACTCCTTTCCTTTTTTTTTTTTTTTGCAGAACTATCAGAACAAATAGCTTCAGGTCCAGTTGTTTCAGGGAATGGTGCAGTAAGCAATTGTTTTGATGTAATTCCAAATAGGCTCCATTCATAATCCTGTGTTGAGCCTCCTGCCTGGTGATGTGGAGACAGGTCCCTGGAGAAACATATGAGTGGATGTTGTGCAACAGACAGTTTTTCCTCATACTGTATGTGTCGGGGAAGAGATATTTCTAGGTAGGAAGCTTCCTTTTTTTGCTAAACATGTTAGCTGGATGTTTGAGCCACACATAAATGCAAAGTTTGCTCCTGGGAGAATGTGTGCCCAATTTACTTTTTGTGTGCCCAAGCATCAAGGCTATTGAGAAGTTAATGGAATGCAGTGTCAGCAGCACCTTTAGGAATGGGGAGTTTAGGAACAACAATGACTCTACTGATGCATGTTCTACTTCTCTCTTCAGCTAAACATGCTTCAAATGAATAATTGCTATAGGGGAATGAGAAAAGGCTATACTCACCAGTGCATTTAAGACTATGTGTGGAGGGTCAAATGTGGGAGGTTCCCATAAAATTTATAACCACAGAAACAACATACCTATCAGGAAACAGTTAATATTAAAATGCTTGATTCAGTTTTTTATGTTCCTCGTAACACACAAGTCCTCAAATAAGTGAGATATGGAAAGAATTGAAAGAAAGCAAAACAAAACACTATTCCATTAGAACTTGTAACAGAGAGGGAAAGTTATACTTTTGTATTCACTTGTAACCTTATCAGGGGATGCCAGACAGTAATTCCTCTCTAGCTGCCACATAAAAATATCTTCAACAAACATAGTGATAGCTTCCCAGGAAAAGACTAATCTTTAGTACAAAAACAGAAAGGGTGAGGAAGAGAGAAGGGATGGTTGATGTATGAGTAATGTGCAATATATTGTACCTGCTCAATTTTAAAACCAGTTAGATCACAAAAGGCACATGTACCCTGTGTCCTGAGCTGCATCCAGAGCAGCAGGTGAGGGAGGGGATTCTAACCCTCTACCCTGCTCTCGTGAGATCCCACCTGCAGAGCTGCCTCCAGCTCTGGGGTTCCAGCACAGGAAGGACATGGACCTGTTGGAAAAAGTCCAGAGGAGGCCACCAAAATGATTAGAGGGATGGAGCACCTCTGCCATGAGAAAAGGCTGGTGGAATTGGGATTGTTCAGTCTGGAAAAGAGAAGGCATCTGTGATGACTTAACCTGTGCTTAGAATTTAAAGCCAAACACGGTTAGAGGGGGAAAAAGGGTTTTACCCTGGTGTTTATTAAGGATCCTTAAGAGTGCACTGTATCCAGGAGCACACACCCCTGGGGAGTGCACTGGCAAATGCCCTTATATGATGGTCTGTGTATACAATTATAGAACTTTGCACATTAGCATATATATCATAGATTCCCCAATGGGAGGCTCAAGAGAAGCCCCCTACTGAGGAATGTCCCCCCCTGCATGGGTCTATCTTAGTGTACAGAATGTGTTCTGGAGAGGACCTTGGTGTCTGGGGCGTTTTGACCCCCAAATCCGATGTTTAGTCTTCTGGCATAACAGAACTCTGGGTCTAAGCTAGTTATCAGGTTTAGAGAATTACAAGTATGTGGCCTAAAAGCATTAGGAATACACAAAAGCTGCATAAAAGTGTATATGAAGGGGGATATGAGAGGGATATATGAAAAAGCAAAAATCCTAATGGCATCATCAGGGAGACCTGATTGTTTCCTTCCAGTACCTGAATGGAACTTATAGGAAAAGTGGAGAGAGACTATTTAAATAGGCAGGAGGGAATGGTTTTAAACTGAGAGTGGGTTTAGATTAGATATTAGGAAGAAATTCTTTCCTGTGAGGGTGTTACTCCCACAAAGAGAAGTGCCTTAGTCTTCCCACTGTCACCGGGAAGCCAAATACTATTGGCACCATGACATTTTTCTAGCAGCCAAAACCATAGTAACCACCAATACCATAGTAACCTTGACATATTTTGTACTAACAACAGTGCCCCACAAGGTGAGGGTGGAGGAAACTCCAATTCATAGTGGGTTGATTTGCACTGTCCTCTCATCTGTGCACCAGAATCCCCAAATTCTTCCCTACCTATTTGCCTGTCAGCATGGAAGCAGAAGTGCTGCCCAGAGCAGGGTCTCCTAAGGGGCTGTGGTGCAGGTGTTGCATTCATGCTTTTACCGATCTAGACGCTTCCATGGCTTCTCAGTCTTGTGTTTTTACCACTGATATTAAAAGTGCTATTATTGCTGTGCTCAAGGTTTCACTCAGAGCAATGTGACACCTTTTTTGTTGTGTGGTATTATCATAAAGTGACCCAGAATCCAGTGCAGAGGCTGTGGAAGAGACTGACAGCTCTCTGATCCCTGCACAAAACCAGCTGAGGTGTCACTGGAACTGCCTCTCCACAAACTTAAACAGATTTTTCCAGAACTATTTTAAGGCTTTGAAAGTCCATTAACTTAAGGATTTGTACCTAACATTGCTTTCTTTTTCACTAAGCACCTGTAGAAATGCATTTGTGAAGGAGAAATCTAACAATCCTATTGCAGAACTTTGAAAGATAATTGAGTTGTCTCCCATAAACGAATGTCTCTTATTCACTCCTGTTGAAAGATCTCAAATCTTTCTCTGGTGTGAGCTAGTTCTTATGCAAATTGTACTAAATAATATATGTATGCATGGACCAGCTAATGCAGGACTATACAGTGTTTGGTTTTGAAGAATTGTACACACTTGGCAGTGCAAAGGCAGAGAGGAGGGAGGAGGAGCAGTTAGTATTTCATATCCATGCATTGCAGGAAATAAAAGTTAACAGCTCTAGTAAAATTCATATGCTAGACAACTGTAGAGCTGAAGAGACAGTGAATCCCAGAGGGTTAACTCCTCCTCACCTAAGCAAAGTAAATTATTTGACTTCTTGAAATGTCTTCTGAAATGTAATAAAATCTGAAGGGGGTAAGGATCTTCATCTCATTAATACAGGGTCCCAGCAAATGTCATTTTCTAAGCTGCTTTGGGAAATGGGATTCTTTTCAGATTTCAGCGAATAGTTCACAGTCACAGTGTATTACTTTAGCAGCACATTTCTCTTCCTTACACATTACATGCAGCACAGTTTAAACAGTAGAGTGAGCTTATTTTGGCTTCATTCCTTTTTATGAACAGAGAGAATTTTGATTTGCTATATATTTCGCTGCTACTGTAGATTCCCTCTCCATCTTAAATGGTAGTTTATTAAGATTAAATGCTTTCTTATGTAGATGTATTGAAAGGACCTTTGATTTGGTTTAAATTAAATTTGATTCAATTAAAATGTAAGATAGATTGCAGCACATGTGTGAACAGAAAATGAAAAAGGCTCCATTAAAGAGAACCAAAGCTACAATAGACATGGAATCAGGAGATTGCTATCAGGTAGGCAGGTTGTGAAAATTGGATACCAGAGCATTACTTTCAATGAAGAGTCCAACGTTGTGGTATCTAGGTGGGTACACAAAGAGCAAATCACATGGCTCATAACTCTAAGAAATTATCCAAAGTGACTAACTGGCTGGGTCAGGTCTTGTTATCATTCAGCACCATTGCTTGGGCATGAAGAGAGAAAGAAGAAAAGAAACATGAAAGGAGACATTAAAGAAGGGGAATGAGACAGGGAAAGAAGAAGGATTTGTGAAGGCATTATGAACCCAATCCTTTTTTCTTTTTACTCTCCTCAGCCCACATTAAATCCAGGCTCTAGGATGTCCTCTGGACAGGGCAAAAGGGGATTGAGTGTAGCTCATCTGCACTCAAATCACTGCTGGAGACCTCTAAAAAGTTTGCCTTGGTACTGAACCTTTGAGTGGTCTTTCGCCCTCACATGGTTGGGTTTATTAGGTGCCACAAGAGTTCAGAGCCAGGGTGAGCAGTGGGTTTGGAGCCCAAGCACTTCTGTAAAAAACTTCTTCACTAAAATGTGAGTGTCAGGCACCCCAGCTGTGCCAGGGAGGGGTTACAGCCTGGAGAAGGGAGCTGAGCCTCTCCTAGGAGCTGGCCCTGACATCCTGCCTGGTGAGGAAACTCTCCAAGGTGGAGACCTTATCCACTCCTGCAAAGCCACAGATTTTTTCCACACAGACCATGTCACACATTTAAGCAGCTTTTGGTCATTTCCAACACAGACTGAATTTAAATCAGAAGTCTTGAAATAGGAACTATTTTATTTTATTGTGAGCAATGAGATCTGCTCAGCCCTTTGCATAAAGTTTAGAAAAGCTTTTTTTTATCTCCTTTTTTTCTTTGCATATGTATGCTTCATTTCAGACCTGTAAATGCATAAAGGCTTTTGCATTCTGCAGCATTTTATATAGATAAGATATTTTACCATTAAATCATTGTATGGTTATAAGTCACTATGATCAGTGTAGCAGAGGTGTTGGTTTAGCCATTTCAATACTAATAGGCCACCAAAGAAACAGTTCATTTTGTCAGTTATGTATAAACTCTCTTCTCATTTACATAATTGAAGTTCTTTAAAATGGTTGGATATTTTTTTCAGACTGTCAAAGTTAAATACCTAAATTCTCAGCACTGCTTTGAAGATTTTACTTTTTCTTTCTGAGGCAGTCACAAATATAAAGTTTAATGTTAGAATATTGATTTTAGAAACAGTGATCTGTAAGAAAGCCAATTTCAACCTTTTTTCTTGATTTAGTGAACTGCATTTAGAGACCTTTTTCAGTCTGTTTATTGAGTAATATTACACATCAGATATACTTCCCTTGTCATGTTGACCTAGATCTGATATTTTCCACATGTATAAAGTTATTTAAACTTGCAAAAGTTTTTTTCTCTGTGCTGCTTGGGGCCATTTAATGAGGGTGTGTCCCTAACTTGGCATTAATATCCTATTTTTAAAAATATATCTTTTAAAAGAAACACGGTGGGATTTTGACGTTGCAAAAAGAAAGAAAACAGTAAAATTCAATTTTTAAAAGGAGTCACTAGATTCAGATACATGTCTATATGCCCACTGTTCTTGGAGTAAGTGCACAGATACATGACTTTCTTAGGAAAACTAACTCATAGTATGTTTTCTGAGTGCACATTAGGAAGAATAAATAGACTGTGGAAAAATGTATTAGGTATTAAATAGGTCGATAATATATAATGTGCGTTTCTGTTAATTGATGTAGCCAATGTACAATGTAATAGCTGCAAAGGAACTGCTGTGGTGCATGCTGTGAAGACATATTAAAACAATACACAATAGTAATTTAAATTCTAATAAGTCCTTTAACATACAGCAGTATTGGATCCAAGAGCATCTCTATGATTTTCCTGTCTCAAAGGGACAAGCTGTATGGTTTCATTTCTACAATATTAGCAGAAAAGAAATTATGAGCCCAACTAGTTCTAGTGTAGGGACTAAACTATATGTATACATCATGTTTTGGTGTCAGGTAACCCGAGTTTATTTTAGGTTAAAGAAGATTGAATAATCTTTGTGCTTTTAGTAGCAGCATCTAAATAGCAGTTCCTGATAGTACAGTGCTGTTAACAACTCTAAAGGGTCTTTGCTGATTAAAAAGCAGTTGTGCATGATTCTTTTAAACAACTCTATTCTTACTTGCCCGTGTAATCTACAGCATTTCAAACATGTGAGAGGTTCATAGTTTTTGACTTCAGTAAATGTAATAGCAATGGATAAAGAATTTTTCAATTACCAGAGACCAAAGCTTTGTGGCTAGGAAAATACAGTGATACAGTATTGTGACACAGAAGTAAAAATGGGCACTGAACAAGGAGAAAGGATAATACAGGTAAACACAAAGGATGTTATTTCCCACGTATAATTCTCTGGACAATATTGTATCTTAAAGAACACGATGCCCAGAAACAGTGATCACAAATTAATCAAATATCATCTGAACTAGGGCTGAAAAGGACCAAGTTAATAAAACAGAGGGTGAGCTAAAAGGAAAAATTGCATGGGAAGTATTGTTTGTCTACTGGAATACAGCAATAAAGATAAAGATGAGTGTTTTAAAAAATTCACTAAGTTCATATCTCACAAAGAAATACTATGATATTTTTGTACTTCATATATTAAAAAAAAAATTCTGCCTTTAGGGATTTATACTGTAAAACCAAAGAACTAATCCTTTTATAGTTTCCTTTATAAAGGAAACCTCCTAATCCTTGTCAATGACTGTGTATCCAGTTATTGCATCAGTTCAGAATTTTTTGACAAATTCCCCTGCAGCCAGACTTGTCTTGGAGCAAGATATTCTTGGATGTCTTGAAACAGGCTGTAGAAAAGCAGCTCTTTCAGTATGAGACACTGTATAGACCCTTTGAAAGTTCATCTAATGAATTTCGTTTTATACTAAGGAACTGTTGCTACTTAGCTGTCACCTCCCATTTGTCTTGATTGTACCACTGCAAGACTGAAAGTTCAAAGGTGTGTATCAGAATTTAGAGCTGTGGCAATTCTTGGAGCTGAGTTGAGGTAGAACTCTTGGCAAGATTTACAAACATGTCCTGGAGCTCACTTTTCACACCCTTTAAATCATTAATAATTAGATATGTTGTTTGGGAAAAGCTTAACGTAAGAATAATTTGTGCAGCAGATGATCTTTCCTGCATTTGACACCATTTGATTTTACTGGATGGAAAGAGTTCAGCTGGCTGAATTGGTTTCAAGGAGACAAAAGATAATTTGTGCTGGAGCCAGTCCAAGATGCCAGTTTCAGTCCTACTCCAAAACTAAACCCTATGTCCATATTTGATTTCACAGGAAAAGTGACCCACATCTGCTGGAAACATGCCCTGGGTAGTAGCAAGCCTGGACAAGAATTTTCTAGCTTGCAGGAGCTAATTTTCAAGCTATGATACTTCAGTTTGGAAGGAAGGGAAAAGGCTTTGATGGTTTCTGACAGTGCTTGTCTCTTTCGGCCCAACTTAAGTTTTTCTGCTTTCTGCAGCCCTGCTGATCTGCAAGCTGCCAAGCATTACCACCTCTGTCTCTTTTTTAAAAAGAGCTGGTATCACATCTGAAGGGGAACAGGCAAGTGCCTTCTACCCAGAGAGCAGCAGAATGGAAGAGATCACCATGGCAGCAGTGTTATCAAGTGCAAAGCCACTTTTCAATCATTTTCCTTATATACCAGCTCCCCAACAGGATTCTTTTCCCCTAAAGGTGGCAACTCTATTGCAGGCTGGCTGCCAGGCACAGATGCCTGGTTCAGAAATGCATCACTGAGGTAGTTTTGAACCCAATAAAAACACTGCCTTGTAAGAGCTCTGCCACAGGCTCCAGGCTAGTGCAGGGACGGATGTGGACAGGGTTTATGGGCGTGGTGTCAGCTCACATGACCGATGCGTTGCCTTCCCCTTTCTGGTAACAGGGTTTGGGGTTTTTTTTCCTTGTCAGTGACTCTTCTTTTCAGTGAGACACAGCAGGGAATAAGCTCATGAATGAGACAGCTTAGGAGCTAGCTACATGAAATGCACTTAGATTCCTCATAAAGTCCTGGAACTGCAATAGGTTTGAGATAATTACACCACTATTATGCTTGATTGCTTAAATATACTTTAAGAATTCATAAACAAGCATAGACTCCTCATGAAATAATAATGAAATAAACATGGCAGATGCAAATTTCCATTTCAAATTTAGATGAGGTGCCTTTGAGTTCAGTTTGTCATTAATTTTACTGAAATACAGTATATGTAATTTGGCTATTTAGATGCAACATGCTGCACCGTACCCTCTGGCCTGCTCTGTATATATTGCCTGAATATTACACTGAGCCCTCTGTGTTTCATGGCATATTTCGGGAAGATTCTGCGGTGTCTGAATCTGTTACATTGCTGTTTCTTAGTTACTCTGGAGCATTTTATTGGCTCAGACTTCAGACTGATGCAACTGTGCAACCTTGAAGGGCATAGTGGTGGCTTCCTGTTAAGATCCAGTTATTATTAAGGTTCTTTGGAAATTCCTCTGCTGGAATTTATGAGCAAACGAGACCATATGCCAGTCAATAGTAAGGGTTTTATTTGATTGTAGACATGAGAGAGAGAGAGAGAGAGAAAGAAAGAAGTAGAAAATAGGTGAGGGGGACAGAAAGAGAGTGACAAGGACAGACAAGGAAAATATCACCACTCCATGGATCCCAGTGATGTTCTGTTGATGCTCTCCAGCTGGCCTTCTTGGTGGTGCAGGTCCCCCCAGAAAGCAGAGAATCCGATGGGTTTGCACACCCTCGAGCCAGGCAGCGATGTCTGGGCACGTCCCCCTGGGGGAGAGGGGCAGCCTCTTCCAGCAGACTCTGGGTCTGGTGCATCACGGGCAGTGCTGGGGGGCAAAGCCTCTCACGTGGGTGTCCCGTGGATGTGGCCTGTGGGGTTGGGGGTTCCACAGCCGGGGCAGTTTGAGTAAAAGGGAGGATGGGTGTTCACTGCCCCTGAGCAGAGGTTTCACCCGAAACCCCCTCCCCCTGCCTCCTTTCAGGGGGGAGTCTGTGTAAACCTGGCTTCTGTGGGCTGTGGTCTCCTCCACCCCAAACTCAGCCAGGGATGAATCTTAGCACAGCTGCTGGGTTTGGCTCACATTCTTTTCTTTGTTTACTTGTTTCTTTCTCCCTGGGCCTGAGGTTGATGAAAGAATGGGTTTTCCCTTTATCTAAGCTCAGTAGTTTGACTTACAGTCCAAAGTTCCTCAAGGAGGTTTCTGTGGTTGTAGCTTCTTTAAAACTTTATATCAGTGTTTGAGGCATGAACTATTTTCAGTCCCTTACACTGCCTCATCCCTGGAAGTTTCCAAGGCCAGGTTGGATGGGGCTTGGAGCAAAGTGGGATAGTGGAAGATGTCCCTGCCCATGGCAGGGATTGGAATGAGATGATCTTTAAGGTCCCTTCCAACCCTAACCATTCTGTGATTCCATGAGGTGTCTGCAGGAAAGTGATGGGTCTCCTTCTGTCCATACTTTGAAAGCCTGGGCCAAAACACAAAGCAATGGACTGTTTGTCTCCATCCCTTAGTGTGGCCTTTGCTCATGAATGAACTTTTTATTTTAGCTCAAATAATAATGGAGTAACAGGAACTCAGCAGTCACCTGTATTGTTTTACCTCCATAACAGGTTCTACATCTGTCTCTACTTCCTGATCTCTTCTGTGGCAGTGAGTGCAGTGAGCTGGCACTGGAATTTGATTTTTTCACTTCTCTCTGGACAGGAGGACTAAGTCTCTTAGGGGCTATAAAGAGATTATAAAATGCCCTCTCTGTTGTGCTGGGAGTGCCATGTCTTTTACTGGTTAGGGTGCATTTTTTACCTTCAAATATCTTTAAGGATAGCACCATTTTGAGCAAAAAAGGCAAAAAATTTGCATAATAACAATACCAGAGGGAAAGCAAGCGCAACACCAATCAAAGCAAACTCAAATTTAGTATTTCCATGTGAGTCGTCTTAATATCTCAATTGAAGCAGATAGAAAGAAAATGCACTGTTCTTTCTATTTAAAAGTGAACAGTACTGTAACTATTCCTTTTTATTTCAAGGAGGGAATAATTACAGTGACCTAGTGTTTGAGAGCTCTTGGCAAAAGCTGTTTTCTTAAAACAGTAACTGTATTGCCCAAGGAAAATAAAAAGGTTAAGTTTCTCAGGGAAACCCAACTGAAATGTGCCTTTGCTCTAACAAGCCTTCTGCATATTGAGGAGCAGAACAGACAAACTTACTGGTTGAAATTTCCTATAAAGGACATGGTGATGGGATAAGCAGGTATCCATCACCAGTGAGTTATTTAAGTAACTCAGTGTGCTTTGCCTCTGCCGGAAACACGAGACATGCAGCTCACCCAGGGATTCTTTAGATTTACCAGTGGTTGAGAACAAAAATTACAGGTAATTTTCCTTTCATCTCTTCTTTCCCATTTATATTTCAAGGTCATCATCATCCCCTTAATATCAGGATCCCTTGCTGGAGCAATATGCGAAGATTACTCTTATTTTCTTGGAGGTAATGCTATGAAATTTCCTATAGTCTTTGGGTAATTTACACAGTCATGTGGATGGAATAATATTTTTCCTAGAGAGATTGCCATCTGCCAGTAGACTGCTTTGCTGCCATGTTGCACAAGGTTTACCAAAAACCCTACAAACATTTATTAATCTGCTATAAATTTAGTATTTTTTAATGTATTTTCATGTCGCCTTGGTGTGTAGCAGTAAGCTGTATTTAGCTGTCACGTGTAATGACACTGGCTGCAAACTGCCCGGGCTCTGCCCAGTGTCCAACTGCCCGAGGTGTCCCTGAAGGCAGGGCTTGGCTGCGGTGTAGCAGCCGATGCCAGCTCCCCTGCAAGGAGCAGGCTGCAGCCGAATGTAAAAGGAGCGCTGGCAGAGGTGAAGGACGAGGGAGGGACTCTCTGCGTGGTTTCCAATCCTTTACTGCAGGTGAAGCATAAGAGCAGAGGAGCGAAAAATGAGGGTGTGCAGGGATTTTTGTATGGGGGTGAAAAGGGGTGGAATAAAGGGTTACAACCAATGAGGTTCAGTAAACTGGGAAGTGACAGGGAGGAAACAACCAATGGGACAAACTAGGGAGGGTTTCATTTGAATTAACAAATGGAGTACCAAATGCAGCAGAACTTTCCAGAAATCATACATATTCCATAAGGATATGCATAAACATAAGGGCATACATAAAACTGGGTGGGGAAATCTTAAACCTATGACAGTACAATATGCAAAATGCAGTTCTGGGGGGAACGTGGGAACTCACCATGACCAGATAGAGTCCAGTGCCCTGGGTGCTTGTCCACCAGTAATTGGTTGGTGTGGACCTTGTGGCTACTGCCATAGGCACTGCAACTGTAAAAGGGCTGACTTCATCCCTTGAGCACTGCAGGTACAGCAGGTTTAAAAAAGGAGGAAAAAAGACATCTGCTATATTTTTTAGTAAAATTTGCCAACTTAAGTTTCACATTTTAATAGAACATTTATATCTAGTTTTTTACCTTCACAATCAAAACATGCTGATGCCAATGTTCACCTGGCAAGTATTTATATGGCAATTAGAAACTGATAGAGCAAACCCTCCCCTTGCTAGTCCAAGAAGGAGTGCTATTAGACTATAGAAAATATTATCCTCTGTGCAGTACATTTTGCATCTATTTACATTCAGAATTTTTTTTTTCCTTTTTATCATTTCTGATTTCCTGCGCTGATTTCAGGAAAAGTATGTATAACCTCATGAATAAAATGGGTATTCATATTTAATAATGGTTCTGAGGCTATGTATAGCCCCAACAGCGTGAAATGCTGTTAACAGGAAATGTTGATGAAGGCACAGAGAAATTAAGTTCTTTGCTAATGTCGCATTGCTAAGTTTAGGACAGAAGAAAGAAGTTGAAGTAAGATTGCTTTACTTTCTGTCAAATATCTTAATAATGGGATTCTCTCTTTTCTTTGAGGATGTAGCATAGAACACATAGCATTAACATTTTTAGGTATTGACTTTAAGGTCATTGAACACTACTCAGTCCATATTTTTGAAAGAGCAGAACTAAAAGAACTCAGTGAGACATAGCCTTAGACCAGTATTTGTAATTGGAACAGGACTTGTTTAGACAAAGAGAAATGTGCAAACAGAATAACACTGATTTGTTGTCCATCAGGAATTGGATATCAGTCTCCATTCAAAAATTCTGCAAAATTTGGCAAAGAGGCCCTGTTTAGTCACATTTTATTGTGGGCAGCAATGCTGAGTTCTGCTGAGTGAAAGTCATTGCACTTTGTTACTTTCTTATTTTAATGTTTTTAATCCATGCCATGGATTGACATTGGTAATTTCAATTTCTAGTGTATATATACACATTCTCTGTCTCTTTTGCACCACACCCACACCCACACCCCCTCCTCCGGTTTTGGTTCGCCATTATCTTTCCAATCTGCCCATTGCAAGAAATTGCTATGAATGGAAATTGGTGTGATGCAGTTTAGAGACTGTCTTGGTCAGCCCAGCCATAAAGAGGATGTGCTGGCTTCATTTTAACATCCTGACCCTGCAAATCTGGTGATGGAAGAGACTCACTAACGGAACCAGATGTGTGGGAGAGGAAGGGGAGTTAAACAAGGTGGTAGCAGCTTCCTGTGCTGTGTTACAGGTTTTTTTAACATTGGGCTTCCCCCAGCTCTACTGTAACACACTGGATGGGTGTCCAGGAGGTAGTTTTATGGCTGGATTTTGCTATGTCTAAGGAAGCCTTTTATTTATTAATTTTTTTACAAGAGAACATTAAGGCCCAATTTCAAATTTCAAGGCACTTTGAAATCTCTGAATAGGACCAACTTAGAAAGGCCCATAGCAGTTCAAGTTAAAAGAAGTAAAAATTGTAGTTGCTGTGCCCTTACTACTTTAGATAACTTCTTATTTCAATAGATTTAGGTATTAACAGACTTTTGTGATACCCTTTCAGATTTTGAGTTTTACTCTAGGCTCATATCAAATTTTTAAAAGTGAATTTACAAATAAAGTTGTGTGATTCCAGGGCATCCTTGGCTCACTTCACGCTGGGCAAGACATCAAAAGAAATTGGTCAGGTTTCCAGCAATGGCACACATTTATATCACTTTCCCTATAAGAATGTGATTAAAGTAACAATAATGAGGTTTTGCCCAAAGCACTCTAAATTTCTTTGATTTAGCATATCTTCACAGTGACATATTGGGCTTTCTCATCATGTCCTTTATGCAGATTAAAGGTAAATATGTCCTGAATGGTTGATCAGATGGAATCTATACTGTTTGTATGTATGATTTTGGCAGCTATATTTTAGCAGCCTCTGCATGTGTGTGTTGATATACATACAGGTATTTATAGATAGCACACACCTCTGCTTTTAGGGTAGATTCTGTAGATATCCTGTCTCACTGGATACTCTCCAACTTTCTGTCTGGTAGCAAACTGTGTCAGATTGCTCTTTAAAATACCTGCATGCCACAAAGATTTCATCATTCCCAGCCAAGTGAGGGATTTCACTGCTCAAAGGTAATACTGAAACCCAAGTCAGGGACCAATTCAAGGCACAGTGTTTTCCAACACACCAAATCTTAGCTTGAGCTTTTCAGCACTTGAGCAGAAATTTCTAACAGTTTTTCTGGACCTGACAGATGCGGAGAAAATTTAATTGTGACTTTTCCATGTAAAGAGATTACTTTGTGTCCTTCCTTCACAACCAGGCATGTTGAGATAGAAATAGTCACAAAGAGCTATATTTACATAGGCTTCTGTTTCAAGAGGAATGGTCCACAACAGCTCTGGATGAACATCAGATCAACCATACCAAAATCAGAGAAAGAGATTTATCAGCTGCACTCCTGTAAGATGGAGAGTACAGAACAAAGTAAAGCAAACTTATGAGTAGCTGTTATGAGTTACTAATTTCAGGAGCTTCTGCCAAACTGTCCAGCCAGCTGTGAGGTGGGAGATTGTGCAAACCCTTAGTCCCTGAGGGCTTTCCAGCTGGTGTTGCTTCTGTGAACACTCCTGGATGCTGCATGGGGTTCCCCAGGACTGGCCTCTCTGGGGCCCACTTCACAAATGCTGTTGAAGACTGTCAAAGGACCATGTGATGGAAGAAAGAAATTCAATACTAAAAAAACTCTCCCATATTTTGGATGCAATGCATTAATAGGTGCTCAGTGCACTGTTTAACCAAGAGGTGCAATCCTCCTTTGGATGGAGTCACCATCAGTTTGAAACCTGGGGAGTGTTGTTTGATAACACTACTCTCCTCCTATGGAAAATGTGATATTCTAAAAACACATACTGTAGAAATAACAGTGCACTTTTATTTACTCTCCTTGAGCTACCAATGAACCCACAGTCAGAACAGTCCAAGTTTGTGATAGTAAACAAGGCCTAGTGGAGCAATGCAGTTGTTTGAATCTTTTTGGGAGGAAGCATCATCCTTTCATCTTTCTTTACTTGCTTCCTGAATCCCTGTAATTTACAATGTGTTTACAGAAGAATTGGGGTTACATGGCCATGGTTGGAAGCTCTGAAAATTAACTGTGCTGAGCAATCTCTGTATTTGTTTTCCTTTGGAGCCTCTAATACAACGTTCTGCTCGGGTCTTCTGAACACGGCTGCAGTCAACTTTTAAAACAAATCTGCTGCCCCTCTTATCACTGTAACACATAACTGTTCAAAAGGAAGCTGACAGAACTAATTTTAGCTTTTTCCCTGGAGGTGTCAGCTGGCAATCTTTGTTTAAGCACTGTGAATGTTATAAAACTTAGTCTTTATTTCATTTTTAATCTTAAAATTAGACAGTCCTGCGTTTAATCTATTCCCATCGAGAAGTGAAGATTAGGTCTATGTCTCGAGCAGTCAAACAGGTTTGTAATCTGCTGTGCAGCTTGTAAGGCAGTCCTAGTTCTGTGTCATTATTAACCATCCGGATCATGAATTAGTAACTCTGAACATAAATATACATAATATATACTAGATGTGTAATTTGTACTTGATAGATAAAATTCAGCCACTGAAGATAGCACTTGTACTCCTTGCTAACAGTTTTAGGAGGCTATATTGTCAATTGTCATAGAAATATCTGACTCTTGCACATAAGATTTGTGGCAGCAATGGGGTACATGTTCTCACTTAACACTTTAGATGGAAATTCAGTGTTGCAGGGGTCTTGCAGTGTCATTTTACAGAGGCATGAATTTTCATCCTGTGTCTAGTTCATGTAATGGTGTAAGCAAAGATTAATTTGACATGTCAGAGGTTGAAAGGATAGCTACATTTAGGACTATAATCTTCCCTTATAACATATTAATGACAGTTTTATATCTCTGTCAAAAGGAAAATGTACCTCTTATTACCCTTAGTCGTAGAGTATATTTTATTTATTTTATTGGTAAGACAAAGGACACAAGATGTGAATTGGTATTTCAGCCAATTGTCTTAAAAATTACACAGTGTAAAGGTATAACTGCTACCTTCCAAAATACTGGCTGGATTTCTTAATGATGCCTAAAGGTTGTGGTGCCACTTGGAGCAATTACTGTTATGTGTCTCACTGCTGCCCTTTAGCATGAATGAAGCCAGAGGCCTAACTGCAAAAGTCAGAAAAAAATACCAATCCATTAAATTGACTATTCTGTTGTAACTACTGGAGATTTAACTGATTTCTTTACTTCTTTGTTGAAAATTGTCTTGGTTTGAAAGACAGGTGTCTGCTAAGCAAGGCAGGAGCCTCCCTCGGAATGGAGAATGTAACACCCTTCCCTCCAAATTATTATAATTTTGAAATTAGGGCCTTTCAGGCAAAAATATGAGAAATAGGAGTAACGGTTCTTTACCAGTATGTATAACAAGGCAATAATACAGAAACACTGGCTTAACCTGACAGAGTCAGGGTACGACCTGACACCCTGCCGGGCAGGGTGGGGGTAGCAGTCTGATTAAGGGGTGGCCGCAGTCCTCTTGAGGTTGAAGTGGTGATCCTGTAAGAAAGGTCCGGTCTTCCTCTGAAGGTCCAGTTGTGGTTCTGTAGCTCTTGTCATCTGGGAACCCTGTAGGTAAGGACTGCCTGTGGTGTTCCAAACCTCAGATTATATCCAGGTAGGACTGCTTGGTTCCTCCCCCTGGGCGGAGCATCTCACAATGGGATTGATGTAATTTTATGGGTCATGCAGTGAGGCTGGATGGCCCATTAAGCCCCCGAGGGAGTTATCAGGAATGTGTCATGGAAGAGACAAAGAACTCTGCCCCACCTGGTTTTAACAGATGGTGATAGTATACATACTTTTGGTTACAGCTTACATTGTAACCTAAGACAAGATCATTGGTTTTCTGTAGTAGCTCAACTTCTTACAATGGGTGATAAAGGCAGAATGCTGAGATAAATTCAGTTATTAAATAAATATTTACTTAACAACTTAATGAATCAAACGATATTTGAGCATTTCAGATCGAGGCTATTGAGAAAATTAATCCCAAATTATCTTCAAGTTTTTTGAGAAGATTGAGGTAATTTCACTTATTCTTGAATGAAGCCTTGCAGAATGTTAATATGGCTGGCAGGAAGTCTCCAATTCCAAGGTGCACAAAAACATGATACTGTGAAATCAGCTTCATTTTCACTAGAATGAAAAGATCTTTTGAGAGATTTTGCAAAGTACAAGTGGAAGTAATCTGCTGCACTTAAAAGTTACTGAGTGCTTAGGGTGTTCCTTTGGCATGAACCAGATTCAAGCTACTGAGAGAAACAGCAAAGGTATTTGAAGTTAGGTTTTCTGCATCCTAAATGAGTGTTCTGGTCTTTTTTTTTTTTTTTTTTTTTAAATTTCCCTTTCTTTTAGTATGTTGACTGCTTAATACATTTGTTCTACATGCATGGTATAGACTATTAAAGGTGTGGTGGTTTCCTGTTGTCCCTTGGTAATGATCAAACAAGTTTTTCAAAGTAAAGTGTGTTCACTTTATGTTCACATGAACACTGTTGCCCATCCCTTGAGGTCTGTCCAAGCTGACTTTGTTTAGAAGACTTTAACTGCCACACTGCCATGTTACAGCCACGTGTGCAGCTCCATAACAGTAGAATGGCTTTGGTGAGGAGGTACTGGTTCCCTTTAGCTCATTCAGCTTCCTCACAGAGCTTCTCTGGGATAATTTGTCTTCTGGCATGTCAAGCTGCAAATCCATGGAATCAGCTGGAGCACTGCCTCTTTGCTTTTTTGGCCTTAAAACTGTGTTTCCAAGCTATTAAGGAAAAGAGCACCAGGGATGGGATTTTTTGGAAGTTGTCAGGAGGCAAAAATTGCCTCTCAGTTCTCATGCTCACTCTGAAGCTGATCTGTGTTTTTGTGGGACATGAGGAACTTTCTGCAGTGGATGGTGCTGGAAGCTGCACAGATATTCAGTAGGAAGCCAGTAATATCAAGTAGGCTGGAGACTATTTATGTATTAGAAATGCTTGTTCTTTCTGGTAACTCAGAAATATGATGACACCCTGATGTGAGCTGGTTTCGTTTTCCTCCTTTCTTTGTGCTACTGCCTTATTTGAGAGGAGATGACTTCAGAAATGTGTCCCTTGTAAATATATGTTCTAAAATTCTGTCTCTGCTTTGGTCCCTTTAAAAATTGAATGGGAAACAGTTAGTAGAACACTTGATAAAATTTTAGGTTTTCTATTCTAAACGCTTTCCTCAGGCTGCCTTATGATTTCTTAAGTGGTACATTTCACTGGCTGATTATGCTACTAGTTATGCTGTACATAACTCGTAACAGAAAAAATGTATTACATGGCTTTAAAAATGCATATGGGCACTGCCCTTAGCTGCCATATCCATCTCACAGCCATGCCACAACAGTTAATATTAAAATCATGGTCATTTTATATTTTGTGGATTAGGTGCTGATAGTAGAGAAATGCTGAGGTTATCAAGGTTTTTGTTTTGCTTTATGAACATCATATAATCTGTGAGGAAGGAAGAACAATGGGTCAGTAGGAAACAGGACTGGCCTAAGCCATGTTGTCCAAAGTGGGCAGTGTCCGGTTTGGTGGCTGCTGAGGGGCAGAGTCAGTGTGGGACAATGTGGCACAGGACAAGAGCATCACCCCTCCATCAGAGCTGTGACTGCACTCTCTGGTCTAAATCAAAGCTGAAACTCTACCAAGTTACAGGCTGCACAAACACAAAAAAGTGATTTAGAAAAGACTGAAAGCTCAGTAAGTATAAGAAGCGAATATGGCAGGAGAACAGGTCTCGGAGGTAAGATGTCATTTGGAGAAGATGGCAAATGAATGGCAGAGCTCAAATAGACTCAGACATCCTGACATCCACACTACCATCCTGTCCCCTTCACTGCAGTGCTTGTGAAAACATCCTGCCCTGAAAAATGGCAGTAGATGCATTCTGAAGTAACCTGTGTCAAGCTAGATGTTTCATTTTATTTTCATTTATAATTCGGGAAACACATTTTGCAGAAAAATGTCTCAATGGTTATAGTCATTACAAGCAGTGTGTGCTGCAGTAGGCTCAGTGTGGGCAGAGAAATGCTGTGCTTGCCATCTGAATCTTTAGTACAGCAAACAACTAACTTAAGCTCTGATTTGAATATTTATGATTAAAGATATGTTCAAAACTGGAAGAAGCCAGGTAAATAGAATAAATATTTCCTTTGAGCAGGACAGGTGATGCCAGTGCCATCTAAATATTTAGCATTCTTTTTCTGACATGTTCTTCTAACTGCAGTGACACCTACTAAGATGGTATTGGATTCTTATTTTACAGTATCCTTTTTCCAAATTAATTGCCTAGCTGTAATCAGTCATCCATGGCTGCTGTTTGCAAACAACATCTTCTGTACAACTCTGAACAAGTGAATTAATGCCAATTAATTTCCAGTTATATTATTTAAGAAACAGAATGATAGTTGGGGCAGTAGTGTCTCTCGCTGTCTTTATGAATAGTCTCTTGAGATCCTAATGTCCACTGAAATAAAAAGAAGCAGATAGAAGGAGAGCACCATCATACTCTTTATGAAAACTGGTGTCTGGTGATTGGGTGCCCTTCTCATGAGTGGAAACTGGAGTGCTGAGTGTCAAGAGGAAGGTTTAAAGCAATAATCCCATGGGCTGAAAAAGGAGCATGGCATTGCACAACATGCAAAGGCTCCTTTTTGAAAACAGAGTTGTATTAATAGTCACATAGTGATGTTGTCCCTTGCTACAGGTGACCTTTTCTTTTAAGGAGGATGTTTAGATATTTCAAACTTTCACAAATAGGTTAAAAAAAAAGTTATTACTCGCAGGGATTTTTATTCCCACAAGGAGATAATCCAGTTTGCAGAGGTTTTTTTTTTGTTGCTGCATCAGAATAGAGATGGAGTTTTAAATGAAACAATCTTTATCTAATATGTCTAAAATGTGACCTGTTTGGACATGGCTGGATGGTGGAAGACAATATATTGCAGCCAGGCCAGCCAAAAAATGAGGCTGTGAGAGGGTGGCTCCACCTGGGATCAAACCAGGATGGCAAAGGCAGGAGAAGCATTGGGCTGTGTTGTGTTAGGAGCACTGCTAAGAGGAGATGGAGCAGGCTTGGGATGGGGATGAGAATAGTGAGAAACAAAGTCTTACTCCTGAGGATACAGAAATAATGGAAAGAGACAACCTAAGGTGATGAAAATGAATATATGTACATAAGAATATATAAGTGCAAAAAAGCCTTGTTAATATATTGGAATTTATTCTCATGCTGCCACTAAAAAGCACACTTAGAATTCAGAACAGTCCTCTTGCCAGCAGAGATGAACTGGCTCTGGAACAATTAGACTATGCTTTTGTCTTTAGTATTTACAAGGCTGAATTAAGCTGCGAAATTAATACAGTTGAAATCGTTGCTGGGTCTATACTTTTTAAGTTGGTTTTTTTTTTTCTGTCAGGGTGAAAAGTGAGGGATTTATTTTTTAAATTCTGGTGTCCCTATATTCATCTCGCTTTCATTATTGCCTATCAAGGTATCTAAGACTGGAAAAACATCAGTATCACCCTTTGAGACCAGTGCTGAGTCATGTCAGGTTGGTTCCTTTGGATGCTTTTTCCTTTCCTGGCTTCAGAGACATTCTGCATTTACCTCTTCTCATATGCATTAAACATCCTGCTGGTTCTCTGTAACTTGTGGAATATTTTTGTACAAAAGGGTCCAGAAATATGATTATGTGAATAGAAACCCTCTATAGAAACATACAAACCTATGCAGAAATTTGGGGTTATTTGTTGTTACTCACTTGAGCTGTGATATTAAGTGGATTCCTATTTATTAGTAAAGTCAAGAATAAAAGAGGGATATGAGTCTTTCCCTGGGATGAGATGTAAGGTGAACTGATCCAAACAAACTGAGAACACGGCTAATATCCTTTCTGCTTCTTATTTAAATTAAAAATAATTCTTGGGAAACAAATTTTGAACTGAACCATTGTGTGGCTGTTGAGTTAGAGACAGAATTTTGTGCCATTTATTTTGCTCATAGATAATAAATTATTCCTGTAAATTTAATGATTTTTAAAGTAATACCTACATTCATTTAAAAGTAATTTTTTAAAAATGGTTTAGGCATGTTTTGAGTTATGTGTAGATTTTTAGAGGAGTGTATATATATTTGTGTGTGTATTTTCCTAGACAGGCCTATTTCCTAGTTTATTGAGAAGGTATTCTTTTTCATCAGGCTTTAATATGCTGACACATATGTATCTCTTGCTCTATGCAGCAGCTGAGTTGTTCTATCTAAATGTAAAGAGTTTTCCTGGCTCGAATGCAGAGTACAGGATGAGCAAAGTCTCTGGAGTCTTGCTCACAATCATAAGCTGACACTGATAGCATTTTGCAGATGGTGCTTGGGTGGACAAAAGAAGTGAACATATACAGATCTAATGAACGCACTGAATTGGTTTCTGTACAACATTTCTCACTGGACTGCCAGAGAAAGGAAATTAAATCAACTCACGACAGCTATCTTGCACATCTCACCTGGGAAGGTATGCATGAGGTAGGACAGGCACTGCTTAACATTAATCAGTCTCCTGAAGTCATTACATTCATGAGGAAATGTAATTCACATGTGATTACTTTTTAATTTACTCTGTAATCACATTCCAAGTGAACAGGGCAAGCTTAAAATGAAATTTAAAAGTCAAATACTGCTTTGTATTAAGAATTCACAATTTTTATATGCACTTAGGTTAATAAAGATTTTACAATAACCATTTGTGACTGAACATATAATTTTTTGATGGAAGCTGGTGCCATACTTTGGATAAAATGTATTTGAATTTTGTCCAAGCATTGTAGTGGACTCTAGGACTTTCAGGATTATGTTTCATACCAAATTTTCATCTTGTTTAAACATTCTTATTTTAATAATAGAAGAAAACAAAACAGATATATCCCAGATCTCAGTTTGCGTTAATTAATGCATTTTTAATTTCTGCTTTGCCTCTGAGGCAAATTATATGTTTGCTATATCCATCATCAGGAAAGGCAGGCAGGACTTCCTACAAACAGAACTGATTTTATAGAACCACAAACATGGATGTAGAGTCACTTCATGCTTTCTCAAGAGTTCCTTACACTTTTGTTTTGGTCCTAATTTCAGTGAATCAATTGTGAAATTCCTGTTTGTCATAAATGGAGCTCAGGGCTTTTCAGAATAACAAACCCTCTTGAAATCATTTAAACTTTTTGTCACTTTTGGCTCTATGCTTATCACTTCCGAGGAACTGTTGTTTAAAGTGAAGTGGTCAGAAGATAGTTCAGTGTTACTGCAACTGAGTATTGTAAGGAAGGGTGAGTATTGGAAGGATGTCTGGGGTAAATTAAAGCTGATTTACCTTGGTTTGGTTTAAAAGGCAAAGTGAGCTCTTTCGTGTAGCACTGGATTTTTGTTTTGTTGGTGCAAATCCAGCCCTTCCTGTGGGGTGCAAATGACTCTGTTATGCTTTCCCAGAGTGTGCGGAGCATGATGGTGTGCCCCAGAGAGCCCTGATTCCATTTTCCCTTGCCTGGGACAGGGGCTTTGTCAGCAACAGAGGGAAGACTGGAACATGAATTCACCTCTACATGCTCATCAGGCTGAGGATGGAGAGCCAGATATCACACTGGCTGTCACTGCAGATTTGCTCCTCTGAGTTTTTGGGTCCAGGAAGTTGGGAGGGGCACTCTCCTGTGAGCTGGACTGCCCAGTCTGTGGATGAGGAGAGGGTTGGAAGGCTGCTCTGTGCTGAAAAGGGTTGCAATTATTTTATTCTGGTTGTGTCCCTTAAAGGAATGAGAAAAAAAACCCCTTATTTTTTCCTTCACAGTTGGCTCTGTAAAAGTGTTGATTTGATACATATGTTGTAAATGATCTCTTGGCAAAGAAATACTATGATTAAAAAAGGTAGCAGCCACCTACATACAAATACATGCGATTTAGGATTTTGGTTCATTTTCTACTGCTTATGGCACAATACTCCCTGCACTCTTTATTTCTGCACAGAGGGAAAGGGACATTATGAATTAAGATGGAGGAATTCCTGTTGCCTCCACATTTCATCAATCAAGAAAGAATATTCTGCCACTAGAGCTCTGCTTTCTAAGTCTCCCAAAAGTCTTGTGCCCTTTGGTTTGCTTTGCAGCATCTTCCCCTGTGAGAAAGCAAACAGGTAAACCCCACCCTGTGCATCTTGGCCGGTTTGGTGTAGTCCTTGTCTTCAGAGGTGTCTGGCTCTCTCAGAATGTCCCTTGCTTCACTGGGCAGTTTGCATGCCCTGTGTCACTTACGACTATGATTTGTGTCCCTCTGCCTTCACATGTCACTCATGAGGGAGGAATCAGAGGAACTGGGGATATTGCTTTTCACTGAGACCTTTTAATGGGAGGGAGACTCATTTGAATCTGAAGCTTCCTCTGCTGTTCTGCTTTTTTCTCACTACTGGTTTGGGGATTTCTAATCCCAGAGGGTAGAACCCATCTGCAGAAAGAAGGCCATGCTCCTAACATAAAAAATGTGAACATAGATTTTTATCTTGTGAAGTGTTTTCATCTTTGCCAACATCAGTATAAAACAGATGTGTTGGTAGCATTTCTCAGTTGACTAGCAAAAGCCTGGTTTTTCATTTTTAAGGCTCATGGTTTAATGTGGTCAAACAGGTGGCTGAGAGCTGATTTAAACTAAGATCCTCAGTCTCCTAAAATGTAAAATAAACCTCTTAAAATCCTGTTTAAAAAAAAAAGAGAACTGAAACCGTGGTGGCATGATTCTTCCTGGACTCTTCAAGTCTTTGACTCCTTTATGTTTAACAACACAAAGTGTTGTTAGATGAGCCTTCAGGTCAACTTCTGGGTCTAAGCTCCTTGGGAAGTTCTACCTTCAAAGCAGAGATTGTCAGTTAAATCAGGCTTTGTTCTATCCCTTGCTGTTTGTGTGACTTATGCTATCATGATGTGTTTCAAGCTTCAGTAGTGAAAAACTTCTGTAAAAGGACAAGCAGAGGCTTTATATATTTCTAAGGCAGATAACCTTCATAAATAAGGGCACTGAGCATGCTGTTGCTAAATTACATCTAAAATATGGTGAGATAGTTGGAATTAGGTTTCCCATGTGCTTGATCTGTACCCAGCTCTTCCGATGGGTTTATGAAGCATGAATAATGAAAGAGACTTTGTACACTAACATCTGGAAAGTCATAAAAGTGTATTTATCACCACCCAAGATAGCAAAGCTGAGAAGTGCTGCAGACCTTGTGTGAGTTGCAATAGTAAATGAGGAGGTGACTTTAGCTGGTAAAGCTCTCCAGAGTATATTCTGAGCTATGTCTCTTGTCAGATTATTAGAATTGCAATTATGATCAAGGTAATTATTGACTTTTATTGTCAAAGATTGGGTGAAATGCCGGTCATGTTCTGCTAGCCATAGTCAGGACAGCATCTCAACAGCAGAAGGTGGGTTGTGAAGCTGTAGTTGCTGTGCTCATCCTTTCTAGGCAAAGAGGTGGAAATCTTTTAGCAGTGCCAAGTAATATGTAAGACCTGGGGAAAAAATCCATCCTTCAGGCTTCAACAATAAAGTCTGTAAGGAGTTGTGGTCAAAATGTAACTGAAAATCACCTGCCATGACAAGTTCCCCATTCCTGAGATTATACAGATCACTGTGGGAATGAAGAATACCAAGTCTTCAGGTCTGATTTTTTGGTGCCAAATCTTGGTCCTCATATTGACTGCTCAGCCCCCACCTGTCTTTGCAGTGAGATCCTGCATCTGTAGTATTTCAGGGAGATGGGAGAACAATCACCCAGCCAATCACCAGAGATTCTCTGGGCTTCCCCTGCTACTGCTGTGTTGGAGACCTGCCATGGGATCTCCCCTGTTCCTACATGTGCATTTCACTTCAACTGAAAGTGGGCTTATTATTTTTTGAATCCATTTTCTGGGGGATCGATATCTTGAATTCAGTTTGAAAATATTAACCTGTTAATTGCAGGGGACAAACAGCAGTTTGTATGACCACAGCACCTTTTGTTTTGATGACTTTAAAGCAGTCTTTGCTCTCAGTGGAGCTGATGAAATTATCTTCTCCAAAGCCTTTCCCTTTCTCACTTATCACATCAGGGAGGCCAGTGCTGGCATAGCATGCTCAGCTCTGGTGCTCACAGGACATTGAAAAACAGTGAGACTGCAGAAAAGAACAATAACATTGAGTGCAGAAATGGAGAAAATGCCTGCAAGTGTAAGAGAGTAATGAGTATATGAGAATAAGGGAGAAAGAGCCCTCGAGGGGCTTCAGGGGGTGGAATTGTCCCACCGCTCTGGTGGGGTTGCTCATGTCTTAAGCTGCAAGTAACAAAAGCCAAAGCTTGTCCCACAATTAGTTAAGAGACAAAACCAACAACCAAATAGTTTCATGTCACTTTAAGCAAAGATACAGAGGCAACTGAATTTGTGATTTTTTTTTCCTACAAAGAACTTATCTGCTGCTTAAAATGGTCAATGAAAAAAATGTTTCTATATTTAGCATGCACAGCTGTAGAAAAAATATTCCTTAGAATATTTAAAATGTTAAAATAAGGTAATTAGAATTTTTATTCCAGAATAACATTTTCTTCTGAAATCAGTCTGATTTAATTAAGCAATTTCCATCATCACACATGCATCCTAACCTGGAAATCATTTAGTATAACTTGAAGGGACAGTTCTGGTTAACCTGGAATAAAAATGTGGTGTCATATCAGATGGTTTGGCTTTTTTTTTTACTTTTGTTTTAATTTAAAAAATCCCACATTTTATATATTTTGAAATTGTGAAGTTATAGGTTCTCCGCTTGTTTTTATTTTTTCTCCTGTTTAGACAATGATATCAAGAAGAAATTATTTAATAGCTCTAGACCTCCTTTTCCTCTTTATTTTAGTTGTACAAAAAATAAGCAGAGTAGCAGATGAACAGGAATATCAGCATTTCCTATAAGACTTTCACAGTCATTGCAAATGTTGCTTTCCTGTTTTCTTTGCCCTGTCCAGGCTGCACCAGCCACGAATTGCTTTTTCCAGTGAGCTTCAGTAACTGCATTTCTTTTTGGGGCAGAAGACAGCATTCTCTGATAAAACACATCTGGTATAGCTGAAGGATCAGTCATGAGCTGACCTAAATGTGGGTTGGAAGTGCTCCTGAGGGGACACTTCTTTCTTCGGTCCTTTTAATCTTTTTAACATCCTTAGAAGTGGCAGCCCAGCGATACAAGTAGTTCCCACTCCTAATTAACAGCTCTACCTTGCGGATGTAGTTGTATATAGACTTTGCTAAGTCACTCTTAAATGAGACTGATTTGTATTTACCTTTCATTAGGTCAGTGTCTCTTCCCTTCCCAGAAACCCTTTTTGTGGAGGGAGTAGTCACAGGTAAATGTCACGCAGTTTTTAAAGGAGACTCTCTTCATGCAGTTAAGTTTAATTAACCCAAATCTGCTTTGAAAGAGTGTTTTCACTGATTTCTCTGCAGCTTGGCAAGGTGTCCCCAGCAATAGGTCTCTCTCAGCAGTGTGACTTTGCTGAAGCCTATCAGATTTATATGCAACCTAGTTATATAGGTGCTGGAACAGAGCAGGGAGCAAAGTTGTGCTACTCAGCAGAACTGTCCAGACCTAGGAAACAAAAGCTGAAGTGATTGATTGGGTGAAGATTCCTGCAAATGATACCAAAATTAAAACATTAAGCTAATGACTTTAAAGAAAATTGCATTGCCATGTGCAATTTATTCACTAGAGAGAAAGCAAATGTGGTTTTACTTTCACAAAAAAGACTGAAATAAAATTGAGCAAAGGAACCTTATTTCTCTCCTTTCTCTATCTGCTTCTCCCCGGAGCTTCAAAACTGAGCAGCTGTCAGGATTTTTCATCTGTTTGACCTGTCACAGGAGAGGTCAGCACTGATCAGTGACTATACTTTTGAACAGATGGAGGGCTGTAATTGAGAATAATTCCTCTGCAATTTGGTAGGCAGGGGTTGTTTCAAACTGGCTTTCAAAGGCAGTGCCAGAATGGAAATGTTAGAAACTCTGTAAGTGAATCAGTTTTTATTTGTGGGGCTGCAAATTTCTTTTTTACTTTGTTTCTGGGGATTTTCTTTTTTTTGATCTGGTTTGGAGTTTTTTTGTTTTGGTTTTGGTTTGTTTGGTTTGGTTTGGTTGAGTTTGTTTTGTTTTGGGTTTTTTTATCCCTAATGAAAAAACTGCAGAATGGAAGCACTCACATTTTAAACAGCCATGTATTTTCCAGAAATTACTTGAAGTGTAATCAATTTTTACCATCTCCTGGGGTGCCCTGCAGCTAAGATGAGAAGGAGCCCAGAAATGAGGTGACAAAGTGCTGATTGTGAGGGCTCCGATGCCCTGGGCTGGACATGTGGCACAGACAGCTGATGCACAAATGCCCAAGCAGCTGCTCGACCGTGGGTTCATGCTTGGCAAGAGGAGGCACGGCTGCCAAAGAAGAATTTTAGAGCTTCTCTGAAGTACTACTTGGAATAAATGAGTTTATCTGTTGAGTGCCGTCAGTCCTTGGTGAGAAGTAGGGAGCCCAGGAGAGGCATCTGGAGCACAAAAACGGGATGAGAGCTGCAGGCTGTGCACAGGATGGAGGGAACTGTGACACTTCTGTGCTGGCCTTTGCCTGAGGATGAGTCAGTGAGCACAGGGATAAGTGTCCTAACCCAAGAATTATAGGAATTGCAAGTGACATGCACAGATCAGTGTTGGGGACAATGTCCAAACCCAGCAGGTCAGCATCAGCTGTGCCAGAGTTTCATGGGAGCTGGTAAGAAGCCCGGGTTTGTGCTCACTCCATCCATCTCCTCAGGCAGAACAGCCCTTGAATCTGAGCTACTCCTGTCCCACTGCCATCACCTGCAACCAGGTATAGTGGCCTGAATATTGATGTGGGTTTTGGGAGGCTGTTTAGGTGATGAGGTTACAGTATCTTGAACAGTGCTAAAGGACACGTTCTGCTGAATGCCAATCTACGGCTTTCCCACTTTCTGAAAGAAACAGTTGGTTCTTTAGTTAGAAATCTGTGAAGTTTTGATGGGTGTAAGCATTTGGGTAGCTCAGTACCACAACGTCTCTAAAGTTCTTTCCTATTTTTTTACTTAGAATACTGCAGTATGTTTGTGTATTTTATGTTTGGGGTTTCCACAGCAGCTTGGTTTCTCGTAAGAATCCTGTTTGGAGTTGTCACAGATGTTGAGGTGCCTGTTCATTAGGTGCTGACAGGTCAGGCATGTAGGAATTAAAAAAAATAAAATATGTATTGTTTGCTTCTCTTTAATCTTTCTCCCAACCCCACCTTATTCAACCAAGTAAATCCCTTTCTTTGCCATATTAACATTGTATAGAAATTTTAAAAACTTCAGGTCATTTGAATACCACTAACAGACTGCAAATCCTGAAAGACCTATGTATGTTAGTGCTGCAGTTCCACACCTTTTCTGTAGTTAGACCTGATTATGTAAATTAATATGTTCAACTCGGTTATGTAAATTGAGTTGATTTAGATCACAGCCTAGGCTGAGTACAATGACTATTTGGGGTTATTTGGCACAATACAATATTATTCCCTTCCTCTCCACTGGATATGACTGCATACTCCCAACAGGCCTCAGCACAATTAATTTAGAAACATGATCAAATTCTGCAATCATTACTGGATGTTGTCCACAGTCTCCAGAGACCACTGATAAGAACAACAATAGATTAAGACAGGATAGTCCTCTCATCCAAAGTCTAATTACAAAGTTATACACTTCAGTTCTCAAAGGACAGCCTTTTAGCACAACTTCAGCATCTTTTGAGTATCTTTTTGCATTATATCTATAATTTGATCCATCTTCCTTTCTTTCTTTTACAAATCACAAGAAACAGGGGCTAAGTGTGTAATAACATGAGTCCAGTGTGACCAAATTAAGGGCTTTGTCACTGATGGATTCACTGGTGTGATTTCTGTATGCGAGTGACTGAGAAATCTGTATTTTATCATTTATAAACAGGCACAGAAAGAACAGGGAAGTGGTTCAGAATTCTCACCACTTCATTTCTCGTGGTGCCCCTGGGACAGCAAAACATTTCTTTGACCTTGTCGTGGGATTTGCTTGCTTCCTGCAGACTCTAATTATGATCACTTTCACTTTTTTATTGAACTATAGTAATAATATTAATAATAATAATAAAAAATGGCAGCAAGAGCTCTGGCCCATATATAGACCAAAATGATCACATAGCTTGAATAAAGGGAAAAGTTTTACTCTTAGAAATTGAGAAATGAGATGAAATCACAATTTAAATGTCACGTCTGAATCATTAAGACTCAAGCAGACTGACTTTATATTAGTGAGTTTTTTAAAAGACATCTTATTGATATGTGATGAATTTTGTTTTCCTTAAATTTCAGTGTTCTGAAAAAAACATAGCATTTCTAATCTTTGTTATCTCCAAATTCCCAAATACTAATTTATGAAAAATTTCTTGCCACTAGGTTTGCTATACTTCTTGCAGATGGAGCAATGACTAGAAAAACAACAAGGATACACATATTGCTACATTCTAGCTGCCTCTGATCTTGTGAAAACAATTGTGCTGGTTCCTGCATTTAGAATTTACACTTTTTTTCTGGAATTCAGAGGTCTAATATGAACAAGTCCAGTCACACAGCAAAGGCACCTAACAAATACTGATCTGTTTGACTTGAGCTCCAGCTGCCCTGGTTGGCGGATTGGACTCAGAGCTGCATGTGTGCTTTTCCATGGGGCAACGCCAGAAGTCCATTCCAAAGGAATAGGATGGCCTAGGAAGCCTGAGTTCCCAAGGAAGTACCTGAGTTGCATTAAATGAGCATAGAGGATAAATACAGCAATCTCGACTCACACTTCTATCAGTATAGAAGTAGAGGAATCCTAATCTGTATTAGAATAGTTACTCTACTGTTCTCATATTCCAGCTATGTTTCAAGATTCAAAATATACAGGTTTTTAAAAAAAATGATTAATGTCAGTGAAAGTAATGATGGGATCTTTTTTTTCAGTGAGAAAGTAAAATTGACTTTTCTTTCTTGCTGTTTTTTTAAAGGTTTTTGGGGAGGATTAGTTGGAATTACTGTGCTGTATAATGACACATCCCAGCTAATTCTCTGTGCATTCATAGGAGGGAGTTCTGCTGTAATGCAGACTCTTAGCACACATTTTGATTGATGTGAATATAGAAACAATTGAGTTACCTGAAACAGATGTAGTGGAGCAGAGCTTCATTTGGCATGAACAGCAATTTGTAAATGTTTCAATTTTGGCATGTAAAAACAAAATAATTTAAAACATTTAGTTTTGTCAGTTTCTAAAATAAAATATTTTCCATTTTCAGAATAAGATTTCTTTCAAACCATCTTCTTCAAAGTTAGCACTTCTTTACTTAATTTTTTTAAAGTTTTAGACTGAAATGTAACATTTAAATTTTGTTACAGAGAAACCTTTCCCCCCCTTTTTCTGATATGCCAGTTTTAATAATTGTTTTCATTTTATTGTTTGTTTGGTTTTTTTCCAGTTTTGTATGATCTAAATAGCTGGCTTGATTTTCCCTCTGACTTCTAATGTGTGAGAGTTTATTTTAGTATCCATGGAAAGGATATTAATTTTAATTAAGTTTTTCTCAATAGCTTCATATCTAGAAAAAAATTCTCTAGGGCTTATAAAAACACACACCCCGTGGAAACCTGGTTCTGAGGTCCTGCTGTCATGGCAAAAATATTGGTAAATATAAAACATACCATTTGGCACATCAGTATCTCCAGAAGGCAGAGAGACAAATGTGTGGGATGTTAAATCATCCTTGGGATTTGCACTGCAACTTCATCTAAAGCTCTGTTACTTGTTCTAAGTATGTTTATTGGTAAAACTGTACACAGAAGTTTTATTTATAGTTTCATCATTTTTATGCTGAAGTGCACAGACACAGACTCAAAGATGTCGCGTTAATCTTCATAAAAAACCCAGCTTCTGTGGCCATACCCCTGATCTGGGTTTTTAAGAGGGTTTTGGTTTGATTGTTCTGGCTTTTCACTTCCCCAAAAAGAGAGACAAGTAAGAAATGACAGCTTTTTTGTGTTTGTTTTCTTCTCTTGTTTTTGTAAACATAAATGTTAGGGGAAAAAATTGCTGAACTTTCATTGCCACTAAACCTTACAAGCTAAGCTGGAAGAGAAATCAAGATGCTACTTGAGCCATAAATGCAGTCACTCCTTTAGTGCTATTAAAAAGTCTCTGCCTAAAGAAATCCATTGATGCTCTATATTCTAATTTACAGTTCTGTGACTCACATTTGTAGCTATCAGCACCAGCTTCCAACACAGTCAATTCCAGCAATTCAGAGTATACTGATTTATGATAAGATTTCCCTGGAAGGAAGCTCAGAAAACAGTTACTGGAAAAAATAAATGTTATTTTATGTTGCGAAATGATCTTGTGTTCATTCCCTTTTCCAACTAAGATTACCAAACAGTCAGGAAAATTATGTTGAGATCATCTGATTAAAATGGCTATTAAAAGTTAAAGGTGCCAAAGTACCTTCTGTAATTTTTCCTGCTGTTTGTAATAGCACCCTGTGAGGCTTGAAATTGGACTTGGATTGTCATCTGCAACGTTACCGTTCAACGTTACTGTTACACTTCCCCGCCTCCTGCCTGGGAGTGCTGGTGCTGAGAAATGTGTTGGAAGAGACACATTGCATTAAAACCTGCTCCTCTGCAGTGCCACGGGGAGCAAGGCAAAGGCAAAGGCTGTGAGTCTCTTCCTGTTGAGGTTCGTCACAAAGGTCTCCATCAAGTGGACCTGTTGCTAAACTCCAAGAAACAAATCTTTACAAGCATCTCCTTTACAGCTGAAGTACCATTTGGAGGTTTTGTGAACACAGGAGTTATAAAATTGTTTCCTACATACATGAGGAGAAAACAGCGGTCATGGGAAGGTCAGGTGAGCAAAGCCGTGTGTCCTGAGCAGTGTAATGCTGTTATAAACAAGGCCAGAAGCTTTAGAAAAAGATTTACTTCTTCAATAAAAATTAACAACTGCAGACGGAGACCCCGGCAAAAATCCGGGTCCCACGCAGCAATTCAAAGATACAAAAAAAACCTCGCATGCACAATGCTCTCCTTCCCCCTGGACACCGCCGGAAGGCCCCCTGCCCCCATTGAAGGGGCCCTTTATAAGCGTGGAGGGGACCAGAGTGCACCGGTCAGGATGCTCGCCACTCAGGCCTCTGGTTGGTCCGCTTCCAGCGCTCTGGTTGGCCCATGACGAGGAGCATTCCTGACCACTCGTTCCCGGGGGGTCCATCTCATTGGTGGCTCGCTGTCCAGTCACAGTTCCGGGTGTGGGTTCCACTCCTGATGCAGTATTTCTGGAAGGTTCCTCTCCTTAATCCATGGGGTTCCTGTTGTACCGCCTCCTACTGACCAAAACTGTGCATTGCTTCCCGTACACCCGAGCACGTTATCAACTTATAACCATTTCAACTTCATATTGCATTAACAGGAACTTACCTCTATAACTGGCCTATGAAAGCCAAATCCTTTATAACAATGCACAGCAGGAATCAGGAGTTCAGAGCACCTTGGCCTTGCACTTTAAAGAATTTCTTCTGTTAAAACAGCCTTCATTTCTTCTAACTGAGGTACTTGTAGTTGTGAGATACCCTGAAATATTGAAAGGTTTATACATGTGGGAGTGGAGACAGAGTGAACCAGTACCGTCTAGTATGGCTGTCAGTGGCCAGTGTGGTGAGGAGGTGCACATTCCAGATCTTTCCATTTTGGGATGAATTGCTGTATCAGTAAAACCAAGGCTGGTTTTATCCTCTGCTTCCCACTCCATGCCCCCAGTGAACCTGTTCTCATGATGCTGTTTGAAATAATTTAAAAGATGTTCTAGACTTCAAAAGGGTTATTCAATTTTTGCTCCTTCTGGGATCTTGTTTCCAGTTTAAATCTGTTTCCTGATGACTTGTTTTGGTGAGCCTTTCTGAAACCATGCTTACTGAAAGAAGATGAATCTGTTGGACAAGGTTTGTCCTTCCCTCTTATTTCCTGCTGCAAGGTAGTTTCATATATCTCCCTTAGTCATATCCATCACGTTAGGAGTTACTCCATCATGGGGGAGTTACTTCCCTTTTCCACATTTTATACTATGAAGTTGCTATACTCATATATGGCATTAAAGGCTCTGCATGTGGGAAAGGCTCTTCAGTAGGGCTCTGCTTCTGACTGAGGGCCGTCTGCTGCTGTCCCTGTGAACAGGGAATTCAACACTGACACTGTTCAGCAGTGAATAATAGCTATGTTATGGACTCATGTTTGTGGGTCTAATTCTGCAGAAATTGAGATAAACACTCCAACTCACAGTGGTTTGAGTTGAACCACCTTTGACTCACTGGTTGCTGGATTCATGCCAGTAAGTCATTTGAGATCCAACCTGGATCAGAGGTTTCTTGTGTGGGAGCATTTGCAGGATCAGATTTTGTGTTTGTGCTCTGAAGCAATAAATCTCCCAGGGAAGGGTGTCATTTTTATGCGGTATTTTAGACGTAAAATCTGTTTCATGTTTAGGGTAGAAAATTTGATTAAAATTCAAAATTAAAAAATTTTAGTACCTCATCATTTGATAGTACCTGTCAACTTCCAGCCCAGGCTATGCATTTCAAATTCATGGGATATTTACTTGAAAATAAATTACAAAATTATGTAGTGTGGGTGTTTTTTTTAACTTCAGAATGTATCTTTTGTATCTCATTATAGAATATTTTTACCATCTCCTGTTAGCCATCAAAAATGGATTTTTGTGTAATTGGTTTAACTGGAAAATAATATGCTAAGACGTAAGCTGTTGTTTTTTGTGGTAATAGCTAAGTTAAATCGCTTTGGGTTATTCCTGCTGTTTACAGAGTACTTCAAACCCCCTGCCTGACTCTGGTTTCTGAACTTATGTTTTTCTTTTTATGCTATGTGCATCATTTAAATTCTGGTTTTTGCTTTGTAAGCGAACACTAATATTTTGTATTTTGCAAAAGACAGCTGTGAGGCTCTTTATTTTTCTCTTTAAAGCTTTTTACAGTTTCTTTACATATATAGTGTTAGAATACTTGCCTTATCTTCACCATTGAAATGCTTCTGCTTCCAGTCTGACTATTTTAGGCTCAATTGGACTGTTTTCCCATTCAATAATTAATTTGTCAGGAAAACCTTTTTGTTTCCCACCACATTTCATGAGATATTGATGAAATTACCGGACAGGAATAAAAACTGACATTTTCCTACATTTAGTGATGCTAGAACCTCCCTGCACTCTATCATTAGTCACATTGATCTTAGTATCATAGCACAAATGTATCACAGCAGGGTGCAGGTGGAGTAATTTCAGCTGAGACACTGCCCTTGAGCTTGCCTGAAGAGAAGCCAGTTGTCCCAATCTTTCTGTGTTACAGTGGAGGAAGGATTCACATCCTTTTCTGAAAAAGTGAAATCATATGAAAATGCACATTGGGGCAGATCACAGCCACATCTGGGAACGGCTGCTCTCCTCATAAAGGGAATCATAAGCATGTCTGGGCTCTTCTGGTGCAAATCACATCAAGGTGGCCTTAAATAATTGAAAATTATTTAAGTAGAAGTATTTTCCTTTGCTCTGAGTTAGAACTGGTTGCTTCACATGCCCGGTCACTGAGTCTCAGCTGAAGGGACATAAATCAAGGTTGGGCTGCACCTTCTCAAACTCTGCCTGAATGGGGTTATTGCCCCAAGAGAGAGGCTGCTGCCGTGACTCAGGGGAAAGAGAAGCCTGCAGAGGAAAAAAGGTTCAAGTAACACCGAAGTGCTGAAGATGTGACTTACCAAATACCAGTATTTTAAAAGTTCCTGTGTTAAGGTGGTTTTAAGCAGAATAACCTGATGCTTGCAATGATGATTTACACAGTAGCAGAAGTTCTTACAGCCCTGGTCAGTTTCTGCTCTAACTTGTAGCACTTGCAGCTCTTCCTTCTCCATTTTCTCAAGTCACACAATGGTGAGGAAATGTGGAAAGGAGCGAATATGTCCTTAACATGGGCAAACCAAAAGCTTCAATGTCATTTCATGGTAACTCCACTGCAGATGAGAGGCAGGAGGTTGTTTTTTTTTTAACTTTTCTTTATTAAAAACAGCTCCCCATGCATCTTTCTTTTATGCACCATTTTCCTTCACTGGGCCTGAATTGGTGCCACAATATTTTCTATCTTTAGGTAAAAATGAGAATGAATATTTTTTTTAAATTAGGCCTTTTAACTGATAACAGTGTAACACAACTTCAGGTAAGCTTCTGCTGCTTTTGGCTTGTGCTGGTTTTAAAAAAGGCTTGTTACAGAGTGAGTTAATTTATATGTACCTGAGCGCATGGTCTATCAAGAGAGGCCTTGTAATTTGATTTGGTCACTGCATTTCTGCTATGACCCTTTTTATCACCTCTGTAAATTCCACTGAAAAGCTTTGCATTGGTCATATATCTATATTTATTGTGAATACATTATGCAGTGTGGTGTTGCTCTCTAACTTGTCAACTAAGAGCAATTAAATTGTACCCTGGAAACAGAACAAATAATCCTAAATAATATGAATATACCTCATCTCTCAAATCTGAGAGCTGTTGCTTTCCTGCTGTTTTACCTACTCATAATCTGAGTAATTTTTTTGGCTTTTCATCCTATTTTTAGAGTGCTGTTTGTTTTGCATTTATCTACATAGCAAGTGTGGGAGAGTATATAGAAGAGAGGAATGGAGTGTCTTGACCTACATTAACTCACAGCTGCGTAGCAGCAGCGTTTCTGATTTGGTCTGACAACACCTGGTTAAGTTGATGCATTATCTGTCCTCGCTGTTACTTTTTGAGATCCCGCTCTGTGATCTTCCCTGCCTGTCTGTGCTCTCACCAACCTCAGCTGCTCAGGGCATTTTTGTTCTCTGGGAGATAGTGGATGACTGTGCAGGCCCATGACCCTTCCCCAAGCTGTGTAGAGAGGGATTCTGGAGGATGGTAGGCAGAAGTAATTTTCTTTCTCAAGTAGCAGTGCTGCCTGTTTGAGAGCCTTTATTATGCATGAACTGTTCCGGAGCTTAAGACAAACAGAGCTGAGTAAAGATGCAGAGCTCACTGGCTGCAGTCCTCATCCTCTCAGCAGAGACCACTCTGTGGTCAAAAGTATGGATGTGCACCTCCCTCTCCCTGGATCTTTAACCCTTTCTGAAAATGGTTACTTGACAGCCCTTTTTCAAATAATCAGCCTGTAGGTCTTTATGTTCCTAACTATTCAGCAGCTGTTCTTTGGCCAGCTTTACCTCTGCTCATGCCAGTTACCCATAACCTGCTTTGGAGGACTGAGGATGTCCAAATTAGCTCTGAGTACATTGGCAGAGTAAAGATTACCGCTGGTTTTATTGACAGAAAAAAAGAGACATTAGGTTCACTGCCTGTATGCTGGATGGGCCATGGTCTCAGCCAAGGGCGAGATACAGGCAGGCAGCTGAGAGTTACAGAGATGGATTGTATCAATGGCTTCTTTCAACTGGGGATAAAATACAGGATTCCAGTTCTGATGAGTGCCCAGGGTGTGAGCACGGCCGTTTGAGAATGAAGCTCAGCATTTCTTCTGCAAGTGCTTAAAGAGGCAGTGTATGAGTCTTAATCTTGGCCTAGTTTAGCTTTATTTTCCATAAACACATTTGATCTGTGTGAATGGGCTTTTTCTGTTATTAGAAAAAACACCGGTAGTATTTGCCTTGTGTTTGACACATTCTTGTGCCTTTGACTTTTAAGATGTCCACAGTTTGTTTAGTAAAGCATCTGCCTGTGCTGTTGGCACTCCTGTAAATGCAAACACCACACAGTGCATCACAGCAGATCAACACCCTCCCACACGGTATAAAATACTGCTCCATCTTAATGAACAGCTCTCCTCATTTCACAGCCTTAACCTGAAGCTACAGCACAGCCTTACAGCATGTCTTAAAAGTCAGTTGATGTGGACCAAAGGATTGGAGGGAGATGTTGGTTTCAGCATTCCATCATTTGCTGCAGACCTTCATGTATGCTCATGAACCCTTTTCACCCTCCAGAAAGTGTGCAAACACTTCTTC
>WEIT01038122.1:0-10951 GCA_013389985.1 Dryoscopus gambensis
ATTTTGATTTTCCATCCAGTGAACCTGAGGGAAGAAGAGAAGGAACACCAATAAACAGCAATGAGGCAGTGTGCTGATAGCTTTAAATGAATTTTCTAAGGGGTAAGTAAGCTTTGAGATGTCTGCTCCGTTCAGTAAAATCTGCACATTGATTACATCTCTGTAAATGTAGGATAAGTACAGTGTAAAGGTCAACAGATTAAACATGTAGTTTAATCAGCAAATTATGCAAATGAACATAAATGAAATATACCATTCAACTGTTAAGATCAGTAAAGCATGCAACTCTATTAGTGAAGTGTTTGAGTGCTGGCCATCTTAAATCTACACCCAATTAACTAAATTTTAAGAAAATTCTGTTGCTGGAGAAAACAGTTATAAGAGTTTATCAGCCAAATGTTTGGTCTAACCAACATTTATTGTAATGTACCTACCTAAAATATGGTGACAAAAATTTAGCAAAATTGGAAAAAAAATTGACAATAGTAACAACAACATAACTGCACCTAAGCTTTTTTCTCCATCACTGGAGGGTGAATATCAATTAGCAAGTGGTGAAAAAATATGACTACTTAAAATATGGCGATCAGTGAGGTGGAATTTACAGACCTTCAACAACTACTATACATGGCTCAAGTAGCAAGTTCCCTCCCAGCTCCTCATCTAGGTCAAAATCAGCAGAGCACTTAAGTACATCCATAACTTTAGGTGTAGGAGTAGTATCATAGATGCCTTTTGCTCGCCTGCTACTACTGATGTTATGGAAGTAGAGACCTGAGATCAGGGCTCAGTTGTGCTAATTGCAGTTCATAGATTTAAAAAGATACAGCCTCTATAAGACTAGCAATCTAGAGAGACAGAGGGCGTGGGGGGAAACATAGTTATTATTCTCTCTTCTCCATTTTCTTTCCTTTTTTTTTTTTCATAATTACAATAATTAGGTTAGAAATTTTGGATCACATCCCAGATATCATTACATATATGAATGGGTTTCAGAAGTTCATATTTTTAGCAGCAGTGAACAGTGACCAATGAAGAACTGTTTATGTGTCTAGAAACAATAATCAAAATTTTCAAAGAAATAGTTACAGTTCCTAGATTAAATGTCATGGAACAGACTTTTTGTGTCTCTCTGCTTTTTTTGTAATATTTTAGTCAATGTAACATTATTTTGCGTGTTGGTAAGTAAACAGCTTTTATTTAATTCAAGTAACTAGAACTATTTTACAGGTTGAGCTTGCAATGGTGTTTACTTTAGAACAGAAACATGGTTTTCAATTAATTTGTCAATGGTTCCTGCTCATTTTGATTCAGCTCATATTAGGGAAATTTTTGGAGCACTGCTGGATTTCTTTCAGATAGAACTGTTGGAGGATGTACTTCAGGGACACACCTAATGCCTTCCAGCTGCAGATGATGAGCATTTCCAGTCAGGGACAAGACTAAAGATAGTTTTTATTCAACTAAAAGAAAAATGGAGGGAGGGAACCCACTCTGTATGAGCACTGTGTAAATATTAGTTTCTCAGAAATTCTTTGGCTATAGAGATAATTTTCCATTAGTCATTGCTTTCTGCTAACAATATGTGTAATTACAGTTTATCAAAGTTTCCCATTCCTCTCCCCATCCTATTTTCCCTTAGCTTTTTCCTGTGAAATATTTGAGGTGATAAATGATGCAACTTGATCATGGATTTCTGGTGTTCAATAGACAAAATAAAGGCTTCTAAATTTCAGCATATACAGTTAGTATAAATGTTTAAATCAACATTTGCATTTTATTGACTGAATTTTGCTAGTCAGCAATTTCTATCTGATGAAACAACTGAAAAATAAATGGCAACTTTTTTGCCGATATATATAGAAAATATCTAGAAAATAATATGTTTTTTACAACTACCGATCACTTGGCTTGGGTGAAGAGTCACAGGGTTGTTTGCACTGCACCCATGACTCATATATCTCCCTGTGTCAGAGCAAGGTTTAAGCATGAACCCGCTTCTCCCTTCTACCTTCACTATAGAAGTATCCAATTGCCTATCCACTTTAACAGTTCCAGTCCTCCCTTCCTGCCTCTTGAATGATTTCTCACTTTTAGGAATGTTTATCTTCACTCTGCACCCTTCTACACCTTGCTTATGGCATCTGTCATGGTGAAGCAGAGTAGAGAGAATTCAGGGAAAACACCCTTTAACTTAAAACAGCAGAAAACATTTTTTGAAAAATAAAAATAAAATCCACTTTCATCAATTGTTATTGAAGAACCCTTTAAAATATGCTTTTTCAGATTGAAGAGTCTGTTTCTTATTTTGCATTTTAGGATTTTTCCCATGGAGTAGTAGTTAGACAAATTGACCCGTTCGGCCTTCACAAAAGATCCTTGCTTTAAAAAAATGCAGTCAAGAGTCATGATGGTGATTAAAATAAATTATGTGAAGGATTAATTTCTTATTGGATGAACAGTTAAAATGGACATCTCATCACCCATAGTACAGCCTTTTTTTTCATTAGGAGACCTTAGGTACTTTTTCAAGTGCCTAAGTTTGTTGATATGCTCTAGAAACAACATTCCATTGTGCAAAAAAAGTACAGAAAAGGGATAAGTCCAAAAGAGTGACACTATCACCATCATATCACAAAATAAATGGAATTTTAGTTTTGGCACTGATGCAGACAAATAAAAACCAATCCATCAAAATATCCCTGTACTGTTACATTGCTGGGATTAGTTAGAGATGCTTGTGAGATGATTTGTGCCTTAAATGTCAGGGAGGAAACACTCAAAACAGGAAATATTTTTTTACATGAAAGAAAGAGAGTAGAATACATCAAGGAGAAAATAGTACTTAATTTCACCTTGTTAAAATGGAGAGAAAAAATCTTTGAAAATCTAGACCTAGGTCAATCTAATCCTTTATGCATGAAGATAGAAGCAAAATTGATTGCTATATAAGGATTATTTTAAACTCAGACAAAAGTTAAACTGAAAAAATATACACATATATGCGTACATACATATGTATATGTAGATACGATGAAAGGTTTTTCAGTGAAGGAATGGTAATTCATCAGATTTTGAGTTGTTAGATTTCAAGAAGTCTGAAAATATAAATCTAGTTCTTGATCAGGCATTTGGTGATCCCTTAGCGCCCTTGTAACTATCTTGCCTTTTACATAAAATTTCCACTGGTCACTCCTATCAGCTTATTTTTTTCTGTTTTTGTCTCCAATTTCATCCAGTACAATGCTCTCTAGGGTTGAACTTTTGGGGGCTTTTAAAGTCTCTCTTAGGCAAAACATAGCCTATTGAAATACCATTCTTTCAGGCACCATAGAGAACAAATGATGGCATTTACCTATGATTCAAATAGAGATTGGTATTGTCCATCTGTTCCAACCTACAGAGGGGAAATAGGTGTGCCTTATGTGGCCATATTTCCTACTGAACAGTCCAATAAACAGGGGAACATTTGGATTAAATAACCTTTGACTTTGTTTCCTTAACCCACTTGTGACTGGGTGTGCTTCTGGATGTACTGTGAAGCACTTGTGCGGCATCCAGACTACAAATGAGGCATGTCTTGGTGTGAGCCTAGCGAATGTCCTTTCTGCTTCACACAGATCTGGCCACTCACCATGTGTGTGCTGTCCCTTTGAGCAGCATGGGACACCCCCTGCACGCATCAGCCAAGCAGGCTTTGTAGCAATGTTCACTGTGGGAGGAAGGTCACTGTGTACATTTGTCTGTGTACGTGTATGTCTCCTCCCTATTCCTGTAGCTTTTGAATCTATTGATTTTAGCCAGATTCGAAAGAGTAGAAGAGATATCAAAGATAATTAAATGCCAGTTCCAGTTTCTTGCACTTTTCTCTGTTAGCAGCTGGTGTCCCCTTGCTCTCTAGTCTAATTTTCCATCTAAACCATGCTAACTGCTTTGATATTCAGAGAAGCTTATGAGCAGTCACAGTCGGAACAGAAATTCCTTTTGGTTGATTTTACTGAAAGCCCCAACTACTGTCTCCAAAAGACCATGTTGAAGAGGACTACAAGAAAAAAAAGGCAACATGCTTTGCTCTATTGTTTAAGGTGACCAGTTTAAAATATGCTGTGGGTCCTGAGAATTACCAATCATTTGTCTGTCTGTGTTATATGTGGCAGCTTTCCTCCTGCTATACCGTACATTACCGAGAGAAGAAGGGGAGAAAAGACCTTTTATTTTGCACTGATATGGACTATATTTGATTCTCAATTGACTGCGTTTATAAGACTATTATTCTATGTAATGCAATATTATTGTACAAAACCAATTTCAAAGTCACAATATCTCATTTTGTATTTCTCCAGAAAAAGAAGAAACCTTATATTAGAGAGAGTGATATGAGAGGGTAATACAAAATATAAGTCTAGGGAGTTCTACGGAAGAAAGAAGAGACTTCAAAGAGAGGCAGGTGTCTGAGGAAAGAGCAACACAGATTCCTGCACATGGTGGCAGCGATGTGTCTCAATATAATGTCCCCATTCTGGCAAACACTTTAGCTTTAGAATTCAAACCAGCAATTGAAATGTTGGTCATTTCTAGACAGAAGGCATTCATGTATATCTATTTATTTATTAATTAGGAAAGTAGTTAGGCATATTTCTGGATGATCAGTTTGGACAGTGGCTGGGGGATACTAACATAAATGTTTGTACGTGTTTCAGAAGTATGAAAGAGAACCACAAGGCAAACATATCCACAGGTAATTTCATAATGCTTATGCTAAGATTTCATAAGATGTTGATAGAGTTTGATAGAGGGATAGATCAAGAATTATTGATACCCAGAAAAGGGAACCATGGAAAAAAGGATAATATAGCACAGCATGAAAAAAGTCTCAAATCTGTGAGAGAAATATGGCAATTGCAGAATGTTTGTAGAATTATACAAAAAATGCTTTCTACTTTAAGTGAGGTTATAAAAGTAAGGTATGTTTAATGAAAATATTTCTAGAAAAGAAGCAGTATAAATTGAAAAAAAAAAAAAGAAAGTGGAAAACGACTCCACGAAGAAGGTAATGATTGAAAGTAACTTCCTAAAGGGACATTTTGATGGATATGGTTGAGGTTGTAGTTGTTTATTGGTAATACCTTTCTCAGCAGCATAGGTAGGATTTTCTGAAATGGTGAGGGATTCTGGTCCAGGGGGAAGGGAAGTATGGATTCTGGGTCACAAGAAGGAAAGGAGGTTTTCCATAACTTCCTTGTAAGTAAGCTCAGGAAATGTGGGTTAAGTGAAGGGACACTGAGTTGGATCCAAACTGGCTGAAAGGCAGAGCTCAGAGGGTTGTGATCAGCAGAGTAGAATCCAGTTGGAGGCCTGTAGTCAGTGACATTCCCCAGGGATCANCTGACCTACTGGAGAGCAGCTCTGCTGGGAAGGACCTGGGAGTATTGGTGGATTACAAACTGACCATGAACTGGCAGTGCCGTTGTGGCCGGAAGGGCCAGTGGTATCCTGAGATCCATTGGGAGGACTGTGGCCAGCAGGCCGAGGGAGATGATTCTGCCCCTCTACTCAGCCCTAGTGAGGCCACCTCTGGAGTGCTGTGTTCAGTTCTGGGCTCCTCAGCATGTGAAAGAGAAAGAGCTTCTGGAAAGGGTCCAGCAGAGAGAGGCCACAAGGACAGTGAGGTGTCTTCTCTTATGAGAAGGCACTGTGGGAGCTGGGCCTGTTTATTACAGAGAAGAGAGAGTGGATCTCTTTTATTATCATATGGTTTTTGGCAAACAAGAAATAGGCTTGTGAAGGTGAAAAATGCAGATATAGTTAATTCTACAGCAAAACTATGTCATTAGAAACTGAAGCTATCTTTAAAAACGTTGTCACTAGGCAACTAAGAATTTTAAAGAGAAACTCAGAGTAACATACAAAAAACCAGATATGTACATCATCTTTGAAACTGAAATACTGTATGAAAATTTTAAACATGCACAGTATTACATGAATCAGCCATATGAAGTGATATTCCAGTATAAATTCCAATAAGAAAAGTGCCTTTAAATGAATGGCTGAACTAAAGATTAAAGAGTGTCTGAGAGATAATACACCTCAGCAAACATGGTACACTTTTTATGAGATAAAGTGCTGAACAGCCTCAGGAATGAGCCATCCGAAAGGTTCAAATTTCTCTATCTGACCATCTGTCTCTCTTACTACTTTCTTTCTTCACATGCTATAGTAGCAAATCAGCATCATTAATGAATTGATTCCAGAAAATAAATTCCAACATTTACAAATATAGAGTTTGTGTCTAGTTAATAAATTTGTCACTGAAATCCATTTCCTATGGAAAAGAGAACATTAATTCCTGCTGGCTGGGGTTTTTTTTAAAGACTTCCAGCAGATGATGGGAAAGACAGTATGATACAGACAGGGTGTCACCTAGATACAAAACAAAAATAAAAAACAGTTAAAGCAGATATGGGTAGTAGGTCGACAAATTATATTGAGAGATTAAGATATGTGTATCAAACAAAACCTCCTCACTCTATTCTGGAGACTACTAATTTTGTGTAAGAGTTCTTGCACAGAATCAGAATTCTCATTTTCAGGGATGTCATAGAAATCACTGATCACCTTGGTCACTCTGCTCTCCTGAGCAGCCAGGCTGTGTATTCAAAGAGGACAGTAGTAAATAAGGGCTGCTACAAACTTTCTAGTTGTGTTTATATACATTTTTAGAAACTTTTCATACTATCTCTTGACTGAGGGACTGCTGAATTGGGCGCTACGGAAAATCAAATAATATTTCAGGTGCTAGTTTTGATCATATGATGACAAAGAAGGAAAAGGGCTGATCCAATTTCTTACGCTTTTCACTTTTTATCATCGGTGTAATTTCTCCATCTAGACTACAATGTCACAAAAGGCTGTACTCTGGAGCACATGTTTACAGACAAAGCAGGCAGAAATTAACAACGGAGTACACTTTTATAGGAAATCTATTTAGAAGTTACAGAAATTAATAAGAAGTTAGTCTTTCTAACATGCTTTGTAAGCAGTTCAATAAAAATTCTACAGGATGTCTTACTAAAAAAACCTATATGAAAGCTAAATATTTCTATTTAGTTAGTTCTATTTGTTGGAAAAAGCCAGACTCTGAATGTACCCACCATGCTTTTTTCCCAAATGAATCATAATTATCTGTGCCGTGCATGTTCCATAGCCTTTTTTGCTTAGGACAAACATTCCTGAGTCAGTGATGTATCTAGTGATAGAATTCTTACTTTTCTAACCTCAACAGTGTATATTACAGGGCCATCAGAAGGGCAGTCTGTGAAGAAATATTGCTATGATCATTTACCAATGGCTGCAAGTTATTATACATGAGACTGCATTCATTTTTTTAGTCTGAAGGGAGCATTAAATTGATAACAGTGCAATTTAAAAATTGGTTGTTTCTTGCCTACCATTCTCTTTTTAAACATGTCGAGGATACTCTTTATTTTCTGAACTCTCTTATCTTTTCTGTATCTTTCTACAAAAGGCTGCAGTGCCTGTCACAGCAAAACTTTCTGCTCTCTGTAACAATGTCCTGCTTTATCAGTGAGATCCTGTTTATGAGAACAGAAATAGATATATTCATTTTTTCTATGTATATATTTATTTGTGAAGTAGAAATACCGTTTCTATCTTCAACTTTTGGTGTCAGGTCTTTTTTGCTCTGTTGCCTCATAACAACACAAAGAAGGACTACACAAACATCTCTGCTCCTTCTACAAGAAAATAAAACCAGAGAACTTGTATTTGAAGATCAAAAGTGTAAAAGAAAGAATTTAAACTATTGAAAAAAAATTTCTTCCTTCATCCTCTTTTGGAACAGTAACATGCTGTTTTGCTCTTCTTCTGAGATATCTTTCTGCATGATCTTATACAATCTAATTTTTAATATTTTTGTCATTGCAGTCAGGACCAATATAGCATTATACTCTCCAGATCATGTTAAGAGATCTGGCTTGCTCTTCATTGTTTGCTCCCTTATATGATTGAAGATTCAATCCACACCATGGATATGGTCTTCCAGGCTACAAGTTTGATTTCCCCAACTCTACTAGCATGTTATCAATTGTAAAATATGCAGATATTAATCCTGAGCTGCATATTTCCTTTTAACTCAGGGACAGGAGAAGATTTATACATTGAAAATATTTTTTTAATTGCTTGAGAAATTTCAAAGGGTAGGAAGACAATGAGCAAGTAGAAAGGTGAAAAAAGTCCTGTATTCATATAAACATTTTTGTTCATATAAACAGTCTTTCTCCACCAGGATTGTTTTTACAAAGCTCTTTCTCTTGACTGGATTCAGATAAGACAAAGGTGTTGTTATGATGAGATCACTATAATCCTGACCATGGGCCAGAAACATGCTCTTTTTTAAGGATGAGAAATAAGAAAGTTATAAGCTCCTAAATACCTTCTAAACTTAATTCTAAATTAAAAACATGTATTCCTTCTAACTGGTGGAACTGGTTTATTGAGCATGGATATTAAAATCCAATAACAAAGGCAATAGAATATGAAATATAGATTTTAATATCTAGCATTGGAACTAGAAAGAGAAAATCACTGACATTCAGTGACTTCATATATAAATATTTGGTTAACCCCATTTGAATTTCTTAATGATCCTGTGATGGTGCAAGTCTGCTTGCAGTTGGCAAGACTACAGAAGAAACGTGTATGTTTGTGAACATGACGTTGGCTGTGTCACTATTTTTTTTCTTATTTCCTCACTGAAATATGCCAGGTTAATAAAGTTGTCACTTAGTTTTATATACATTGCCACAAAGAACTTGTACACAAATATAAACCTATACTATTTGGCTTTGACTGCAACTCCTTTCCTTTCCTGGCAACTCAGTGAAATCAATATATATTCATGATCTAATCCAATAGAGCATGTGATTAATTTCATGCAGTCACACCAAAGGCAGCATTCACATGCTTCAAGTTAAATAGTGTTTGTCTTGACTTCTGAATTAATATGAATAAAAATTTAAGTACTCATTAAAAAAAAAGATAAATATCTTCAGATTTTTTTATTATCTACCCCATCAAGCTTACCTATGCAAAAAGAAAGTTTGTAGTCCTTTTTGTTTTAAAAATATTACCAACTCAAAGAAAAAGAAATCTCATCAGCAAATAATGTGTGAAGAAATTGTTAATTGATTATGAGACAATATTAATGTACTGAAATTAAATACTTAAGTTTCTCCTACCTTGCCAATGTAATTAGTCTTCCTTTGTGTGCTTAGTCTATAATTTTTCTTTGTGTGTACGTACAGGGCTGGAAACAGTAAGTTTATGGATAACATTCTTTTATGGGCATTCCTCATGCATCACATCAGAAAACAGCAGTATGTAGCCACATGTAATCACAAGTCTTCATGAAAAGTAATAAAATTTAAAGCCATTCCTCCTGGCATACATGCCTAGTTACAATTCAATGCTAATTACCTTTCAGATACACTACTATCAGATCTCTAATATTTAAACTATATTTTTCCAAAGAAAGAAATCTCTCCAAAATCTCCATCTGTAATTCCAGGAACAGTAAGTACCTTGATGGATCAGCTTAAATGCAGAACAGAGCATCTTGAAATGTTTGGTTTTTTTTCATCTTTGAGATTCTGCTTTACATTAAACTCTGAGAAAGTGCCATTTCTGAAAACTCCCCCTTCAGTTTTGCTTCCAGTATACATCAACAGGCAGGAATGCCATGATCTTTTGTACTACATATAAACACTTGCTCTCCTGTCACTTATTTTGTCAAGTTTAAATTTGTTTGTATTTTCTAGGTAATGACATGCAATAAAGGTTTTGTAAAATCTCAGTACTTTGGGCTGGATTCTCATTAAAAAGGTTTTGTTTTCATCAGTGTTTAACTTCATCAGCTTTAATAGTACTGCTTTTGATCTACAAAAGAACAAGAAGCACCCTTTCTATCATACATTGAATAATGTTCAAAGCAATTATCTCTTCCTTTCTGATAGAATACTGAACATCAGAAGATCTGTGGCCTGACTATTTCAGAAATCCTCCAGCTAATACTAATTTCATATACATGTGGTTTTAATGTTCTTTATCTTGAAGCTACTATTTGGTGATCTTAGTGATATTAAGACTACCTGAATCTAGTCTTCCCAGAATGTAAGGTACTGTTCTATCTCACTTTCACAGACTTGTTCCATTTGTACCCTCACTGCCTTGCAATAAACCTTTCTTCGGGAATTGCCAGCTTATATGCTTAAAGAGGCATTTGCAGAGCTTATTGCAGCTTTCAGCAGTTCAGGTAGTGTCAGGCTTAATTGTTGTATCTATGCCGTGCTTATACAGCAATGCTTCTCACACTAACTGCTTGCAGAGGATCGCTGTACATCATATTGACCTGTTGGACTCTCCCTCACAGTTGGGATTTACCCATTTACCAGCTGGTGCTGTGACACTTTCCAAAACTTTTGGACTAGAAGTACCACAATGGCTCCCTAGGGAAGGAAGGTGATCAGCTAAATCTCTTGCCCATATCTTAGAAACATAAAGATAGTAACAACAGTACTCATCATATGAATGTCCATTTCAAATAATATTATACCTAGCTTTTGAGTACCTCATGTGAATTTTTCACAAACAGGTTTTAAGGGCCTATTAGCCAGAATGTATACAATACACTGGTGAGTCACAAGAATATGATTTTCTTGAACAAAGAGAAAATATCTTTTACTTAAATTCTTTTAAAGGACTTGCAAGAGGAGGTTTGGGAGACTCATTGCATTGTCAGGCAGTGAAGCTGTCTGCAGCTTGCCTGTAGATCTGACACATAGGAAAATTAATTTATGCTAGGCTCATGGCTGTTCTTACAGCCTTCAAGGACTTCCAAACGTCACTGATGTGCTCTTTGAGTCAAAGAGATTTC